>MU705512.1:269750-329931 GCA_026770625.1 Nicotiana glauca | reverse complement strand
GTAATTTATTTCATCCTATTATATTATTATATTTTTTATTTAATTTTCTTATTATTTGTTCTGTCATTTTTGACGTTTTCCTAATTAATTCCCTTTATTTATTTTAATTTTGGAATTCTTTACTTGGGGTAAAAATCACGTGCTCACAATCAACATCAAGGTTAGTCACTCCCACTTATTTTGAGTTAAATACATCAACTAAGTATGGATTTGAGCATTTAAATTAGTATAAATTCGAGGTTTTGGTGGAAAACCTATAAAATTAGTAATCTTGGAATATAGCCACAATTTTGGGTATGAAATAAAGATAAAATCATATAATTGAGTTTGTGATTTCATGGGTAATCTTTATCTTCGAAAAATTTCGGATTTCGAGTATGTGGGCTCGAGGGCATTTTTGTCAACTTTTCGATCGAGGTTAGAAATTGCTATAAATTGGATTATAATGAGTACCTTAGCATATATTAATGGATTTACATAATTATTGGCTAGTTTTGGAGCGTTGTGCATCGCTTCAAGTCTTCAGAAGGGCGTGGAATGCCGTTTGGAGCAAGGTGAGTCTCCTTTCTAACCTTGTAAGAGGGAATTGTCCCCATAGGTAAAATAATTAATTATGTTCTCCTATTTGTGGGGGCTACGTACACACGAGGTGATGAGAGTCCATGCGTAGCTACTATTATGCTATTGTCCGAGTAGTTAGGACCCAAAAGCATGCCATACTTGGATTAATATTAAACTTACCGACATTTGAATTGCTTAAATCACATCGAATTAGCAAATGAATTTCTAAACAGGTCAAATCTCATTTTTCTTAAATGGTTAAAAGAGGATTTATTTTCATTGGATAAGTACTCCGTGCGGACTTCTTGATTGACTGTCTGTGTGTTATATTTTAGAAGGGGCCGAACACCTCGGAAGATTAAATAGATGCATCTATAGGCACGTCGTCAACCCTCGGCAAGTGCACAGTTTACATTTTTGTTGGAGCGGGCCGTCGACCTCGGCATGATTTGTGCATGTTTTTGTTGCTACTTGAACTTATTAAAGTTGTTGTTGCCTCTTCATAGCTTGAGAATATTTGGAAAATAATGGAAGAAATTGGGAAATTTCCCATAAAAAATAATAATAGTTTACTTGTTTCCTTCTATTTGATAAAAATCATGTTGGTAGAATTCACGATTTAATATTGTATTGACATCATTATTAGACCACTAGTAAGTGCCGAAGTTGACCATATTGTCTCTACTTCTTCGAGATTAGGCGGGATACTCATTGAGTACATGTTGTTTACGTACTCATACTACACTTCTGTGCATTTTTGTTGCACATGAATATGTAACTCTAGCGGTCTACTGGGCATAGCAGCACGGATGATTCTGGGACTAGGTGAGCTGCATTATTCGAGACGACCGTAGCTAGAGCAGTCCCTTCTAGTATACTGTATTTACTTCCTGTCCACTGTATTTCGGACGAATGTTATATTTTATTTCCTTGTCAGTAGATGCTCATACACTTGTGACACCGGGTTCTGGGATGGTTTAAAGTATTTTATATCAACTACTTATCATTTAAATTCGATTTAAGACTATTATCTTTTAAAATTGCTAAATTTGAAGGAAAGTCTTGGATTTTAAAATGTATTAAAATGAGATTTGGATTAAGTAATTTGGTTGGCTTGCCTGACAGCAGTGTCCGGCGCCATCACGACCCTTAGTGGATTTTAGGTCGTGACAACATAGTATCAGAGCTTTAGGTTTCTAGGGTCTCACGGGTCATGAGCAATTCTAGTAGAGTCTCGCGGATCGGTACGGAGATGTCTTTACTTATCCTCGGGAGACTGCAGGAATGTTAGGAGTACTTCCCTTCTTAATTCCTTATCGTGCGATTTGATTCCTGTTAGGCTTATGCCTTTGTTTCTTTCCTACTAAATCTTATGCGATGCGAAGCGCTTGTTATAAATCGAGAATTGAAGAATTGTAATGGCACTACGAATGTGGTGCAGGATATTTCTCTCGGTATAGTTGATTGGACTAATATCGTCGCCTTGTTGAAGGGTATTTTATTATTTCAAGCTCAGTAGTGGTACTTCTGAGAGCTCTGAGGTTAGGCACAAGTTTCCATGATGCTTATGAACAATCGTTCGGCAGTATTGTTATAATGGTAGGATGTTTGCCTACGTATCGGAGGACTTGAAGGGAGGTTTACTCAGTGTATGATTTAGAGATTCGGTATTTTATTCGCGGCAGGGGAAAGGAAATCGGGTAGAGAATGTTCAGGTTTGGGTTGATGAGGTATCAAGGCTCGGTATTTGCTAGCGTGGCAGAGCTTTCTTCTATAATGCAGTGTCGTTGTCCTTATTGAATGTACTAAATTTGTCGATGTAACGGTCTTCTGCAATTTTCCTTGGGGTATTGAGGAATAATATTGGAGAAACTACTGTTAGACATTGCGAGGTAGGGTGGTTCAAGTTTGAATCTATATTTCTAATATTGGCAGCTCAAGAAAGATAATCTCCGGTAAAAAATTTAAAGTTAGAAGCGATTTGTGGTTTCAAGTTTGAATTGGGAGGATGTTTCCGCACATTTAAATGATGTCCGCGAGGGGTAAATGGACTTGTGCAGCTGGAGAGTGAGCTCAGACTCAGGATATGTTATTGATGTCGTAATGATTGTACCCCGTGCAGCAGCGTTGGAAGATGCCGGGGAGAGCTTTTATAGGTGGGTTACCCAAGTGAGTAGATTAATGGTCATGTGGTTGGCGAGGCTTCTGTGAAGAATTCTATCGGTTATATGGCAAAGAGATCGGTTGTGCAAATATGTTTGATGAGTCAGAATATAAGAAGGGGGTTTCCTAGAAAGATTTTGAGAACTTTGGCGGTTGATTGCACAAGGTTATGTCAATAAGAGATAAAGAGGACGGGTGAGTTCCAGGTTTGTGAAATAATGGCTTCATGCTAAGTGGGAGAGTCCCACCGCTTATGATTAGGTTTCATGGTTAACTACTTGCGAGATTTTTGGCTATTAGCATATTGATGAGCTATTTCAGCTACGGGGAAGGACCATAAGTAGTAATTTAAGCAAAGGAAGTATTAAGGGTGGGCTATCATTGGCCTTACTGGTCCATGTTCAGACTTGGATAAAGATTCAGGATTATGTTTTGTATAGATGTGGGTTCCAAGGGAAGTGATTCAGCGGGTTCTTCACCAAGGGGGTATTCATGTGATGGAAGACTCATGGAGTTGATTATATTCGGGACCAAGTCAAAGCGGGTGGCTCTCAACAGCAGTCATAGTAAATTCACAAGATGAGGTGTGATGCCTAATGATTTTAAGCGTATGGTTACGGGTAAGAATCAATCTTGTTACAGCCTATGAGAAGTGACATAGAATGTTCTGTGATGTTTTGGCGTGCGATGTAGCAATTGGGAGGTGTGAAAATAGTTCGTGGGATTTGAGACAGCATGGTCTCGCGGTTCAAGGTTACTCGGGGTGAGTGCGGATAGAGTATGGTAAGTGTTGGATGGAGTTATTATTGTTTCGATGGAAATCAAGGATAAATTGGACTAAGATAGATTGGCTAGCCATAATTGAGTTGGCATATTGGTGGTGGAGATCAGTTCCTTCTGTGTGATCAAGTTATGCAAGTGATTTGTGATGGCGCGTATGAGGCTTGTCAGCCGCCATAATTGATATTATTCAGGAGCATTCTTCTATTATGTCTTGTTATGTGGAAGCGGATTCCGGAAGGGCTATGGTGCCTTAGACCACTACCTAAATGTTTGTATGTTCTACGGTTATAAGATTTTTCCTGTTTGTTGCTATGTTTGTCCTGAAGTGAGTTCTGTGAAAAGCTTTTATATGATGAAGTAGACCTATTAGTGGTTTTGGAGTTATGATAAGAATCATGTCCTATTATACATTGGCATGTGGGGTGCAGTGAGTAGTATGGAATTTGAAGTGAGAATCAAGGTTGCAGTTCGGTGCGGACAAGGGTGTCACAAGCTCAGATAAGCAGGAAAGGAGTTTCGATATTTAAAGTAAGTTGGTATTGTCTTCAGCGTCACTTGAGATCGGTGTTTTGTAAGAAGGGTTTGTATCATGGTTAATGATTCTTGATCGCTTTTTAGCATTGGTGCGGCCGGTGGTTGGGATGTATGGTATTATGTGTTTCAAAGGGTTGTGGGAGCGCGTCCCACAGGAAGATTGTATAAGTGTGACATGTGGTCACTTGATTAATTAAAGATTTAAACCAAGTATGAGGATGGTGGTAATACCATTTATTCGAGAATTTATGCCTGGAGGGCACTCTGGTTATTGGGTTAGGGACTGTGGAGGTTCGCTCCAGCTATAAGGGCTATTCTTATGTGTTATGAGCAGAAAGGAGGGTTATTATGGACCTTGGAAAGGTTATTAGCCTATTCAGTCAATCAGAATAGACTTGAGGTCTGTGGATGGATTCAAATGTGAATGTGGGTTCTATATCAGGCCAAACGTGATCATTTCAGCAATGCGCTCCGTATGGAGGAGCAGTTAGGGTGTTATTTCATTGCTAGATATTTTATGTAGTGATGTATTGTGCTATGTGAGTCGTGAGACGGCTTAAGAAATTGCTTACGTGTTCAGGATATGCGTAGAAATGATGTTATATAAGCCAAACAGCTCTTGAGATTCAGATTGTATGTCGCACCTCGGTTGTGCTTGAGTTTGTAGCTTATGGCGTTATATGTCCTCTCGGGGATGGTATTATGCACTTAGCGTACTTGTGACTGAAATTCAATATTTTATCGTAATGAGCCAATTTAGCTCGATATGCAATCTCCGTATGTGGGATCTATGTGTGGATCGGTGGCACGCCGTCATGGGTATGTTATTTGGATCGGGTTGCGCGTCGCAACAGTGTGATGTTGAGTATAGTTTTCTATATGCTATTTTCGTATGCTTGCTTCCTATTTTCTAAGGAAAGTCCGTATTAGTGCGTGATTTAGGTAATTCCTTCCAGAGTTCGTTTTCCTTTTGTATCACGTTCGAATTGGTGGCCTATTGGCACATTGTGATATCATATGAGACTTTTAATTATATTTGGTGTGGCTTATTGCCTGAGCAGTTCGTACTGGGTGAGACGAGATCCTTCGATATAGGATCAGTGCAATCCGACTATATAAAGTATATTGTGGAGCTAAGACTATTATTTGGTTCAGAATGAGGTGATGGTTCTTTTCAGGAGTATAGACCTAAAGATTTGTTGACTCGGCAGTTGATTATGAAGTTCTACATATCTCTTCCGTCGTGGCAGTACTGTAAAGGTTGGAGTAAGACCTGTGTATGTAATGTGTGCTATGGGAGCATTAGATTAGTAGGATTTTGGCTAAGTTGATCAGAAAAAGGTTATTGTGGTCCGATGAGTAAAGTGATGTTAGGTGTGAACTCAGCAAAGTTATGCAGCCATGTTTGGGTACGGCGTGTAGTGATTAATATGGTGATCTTATGTAGGAAACAGGTCGGGCACAGAATTTCGGATGTTGGAATTGGGCCCTAATGCGTATCTGCTTGGATAAAAGGAAATACCCTCAGAATTTATCGAGCTAATGAGATCAATTGAGTTGTGGTAGCACAGAAAGGTGCATGAGAAGTTAAACAGTGATTTCAAACTACTCCAATGCAGTTCTCAGTACGTTCGAGGATGAACGTATGTTTAAGTGGGAGAGAATGTAATGACCCGACCAGTCATTTTGAGCCCTAGCGTGTCATTCAGCAGTCTGAGGCCATGAGCGGCTTCAATTAAGGTATAACTAGGATGGGACTTTTGAGTAAACAACCTCAGAATCAGGATCTGAAGATTTCAACAGGTTTGTATGATGATTTTGGACTTGGGCGTATGCCCGGTTCGGGTTTTGGATAACCCGGGAGCGTTTTGGCGCCTATTGTGGAAGTTAGCATTTTAGAAGAAATTTCATAAGTTTGTCTTGAAGTGCATTTCAATGTTATCGATGTCCATTTGAGATTCCAAGTCTGTGAATAGCTCTGTATGGTGATTCTGGAGTTCGGAGCGCCATCGAGAGTGAATTTGGAGGTCCGTAGGTCAATTTGAAGTCATTTGGCTAAAGATAGAAAATTGAAGGTTTTGAGAAGTTTGACCGGAAGTGGACTTTTTGATATCGAGGTCGAAATACAATTCTGAAAGCTGGAGTAGGTCCGCAATGTTGAATATGACTTGTGTGCAAAATTTGAGGTCAATCAGACGTGATTTGATATGTTTAAGCATCGAAAGTAGAAGTTGGAAATTCTAAAGTTCATAAAGCTTGGATTGGAGGTTGATTCATGATTTTAGCATTATTTGATGTGATTTGAGGCCTTGAGGAAGTCCATAGCGTGTTTTGGGATTGGTTGGTAGGTTTGGTTGAGGTCCCGGGGGCGTTGGGTGGATTCCGGGTGGTTAACGGATCGAAAATGGAAATTTTGGAAGGCTGAGGCTTGCCGGTTGCTGTCAGATCCGCATCTGCGGTTATTGGATCGTAGATGCGATACCGCAACTGCAGCACTTCAACCGCAAAAGCGGTCATATTTCCGCATATGCGGGACCGTACCTGCGGTAGAGGCACTGTAGAAGCGGATTTTGCTAGGGGCTCGTGGACCGCAGATGTGGTCAAGGTTCCGCAGAAGCGGGATCACATCTGCGGGAAGGGGAACGCAGAAGCAAAAATGGGTGGCCTGCCTAGTGGAATCCGCACAAGCAGCTGATGGTCCGCAAAAGCGGGATCGCGGAAGCGGAAGTAGTTGGAGGTAGAGGGGTTGTTTTAGAATCGGGATTTGGCCATTTTCTCTCATATTTTCATGGCTTGGGCGATTTATGGGGAGCTTCAAGAGGGGATTTTCTTCATCAACGTCAAGGTCAGTCACTCCCACCTATTTTAAGGTAAATAAATCAAATAAGTATGGATTTCAATATTTAAATTAGTACAAATTTGAGGTTTTGGTGGAAAACCTAAAAAATTAGTAATCTTGGAATTTAGTCACAATTTTGGGGATGAAATAAAGAGAAAATCATATAATTGAGTTCTTGAGTTCATGGGTAATCTTTATCTTCAAAAAAATTTGGATTCCGGGCATGTGGGCACGAGGGCATTTTTGTCAACTTTTCGATCGAGGTTAGGAATTGCTATAAATTGGATTATAATGAGTACCTTAGCTTATATTAATGAATTTAAATAATTATTGGCTAGTTTTGGAGCGTTGTTCATTGATTCGAGTCTTCGGAAGGGTGTGGAATGCCGGTTATGGACCTTCGGAGCGAGGTGAGTCTCCTTTCTAACCTTGTAAGAGGGAATTGTCACCATAGGTAAAATAATTGATTATGTGCTCCTATTTGTGGGGGCTACGTACGCACGAGGTGACGAGAATCCGTGTGTAGCTACTATTATGCTATTTTTTGGGTAGTTACGACCCAGAAGCATGCCATACTTGGATTAATTATAAATTTACCGACATTTGAATTTCTTAAATCACATCGAATTAGCAAACGAATTTCTAAATAGATAAAATCTCATTTTTCTTAAATGGTTAAAAGAGGATTTGTTTTCATTGAATAAGTATTCCGTGTGGACTTCTTGATTGGCTCTGTGTGTGTTATATTTTGGAACGAGCCGAACACCTCGGAAGATTAAATAGATGCATCTATAGGCACGTCGTCAACCCTCGACAAGTGCACAGTTTACATTTTTGTTGGATCGGGCCCTCGACCTCGGCATGATTTGTGAATGCTTGTGTTGCTGATTGAACTTATTAAAGTTGTTGTTGCCTCTTCATAGCTTGAGAATATTTGGAATATATTGGAAAAGAAAATTGGGAAATTTCCCATAAAAAGGAATAATAGTTTACTTGTTTCCTTCTATTTGATAAAAATCATGTTGGTAGAAATTCACGATTTAATATTGTATTGACATTATTATTAGACCACTAGTAAGTGTCGAAGTTGACCATATCGTCTCTACTTCTCCGAGATTAGGCGGGATACTCATTGAGTACACGTTATTTACGTACTCATACTACACTTCTGTGCATTTTTGTTGCACAGGAATATGTAACTCTAGCAGTCTACTGGGCGTAGCAGCACGGATGATTCTGGGACTAGGTGAGCTGCATTATTCGAGACGGCCGCAGCTAGAGCAGTCCCTTCCAGTATGCTGTATTTACTTCCTGTCCATTGTATTTTGTATTTTATTTCCTTGTCAGTAGATGCTCATGCCCTTGTGACACCAGGTTCTGGGATGATTTGAAGTATTTTATATCAACTGCTTATCATTTAAATTCGATTTGAGACTATTATATTTTAAAATTGCTAAATTTGAAGGAAATTCCTGGACTTTAAAAAGTATTAAAACGAGATTTGGATTAATTAATTTGGTTGGCTTGCCTGACAGCAGTGTCCGGCGCCATCATGACCCTTAGTGGATTTTGGGTCGTGACAGAAAAACTAAAGGGTAATTACTACACTACCTAACAAAAGAAAATCTTTTTTTTTTCCTTTAGACTTAAATCCCTCAAGAAAATTGTCTAACAGATCCATCGTTGGGAAAAGTCCAATCTTTAAATAAAATTATTATTTAATTAAACTGACACATCTAAAGTAGAATGGAAAGCCACCCAGACAATCTCATCACCCACACTTAAAATTGTGCATTATCCCCAATGCACAGCATAACCATAAGAGGGTAAGAGAAACTCCCTGGTAGGTCAAAGGTCAAAGCACTAGCAGTTCATGAGGTACTTAGACTTCTACCGGCTTGGTCCTTCGTGCGGGTACCTCACACTTTGTTCCATCCATCTGGTTTGTTGTTGCATCCTTCCAATAGCTTTGCTTTCCATGCTCCTAGAAAATTAAAAATCGGTACTACAAAAATAATATAATAAAAAAATATCAAAAAAATAAAACAAAGCAGTAAAGCTGGGCTGCCTCCCAACAAATGCTTGATTTAACGTGGCGGCACGACGTGAATTACTTTTTGCCTCTACTTCGAACTTATAAATTGGACCCCAAGTTTTGATTCTGCTCTATGATCATGCTCTTGGGGTGGTGGAATGAATCTGACTGGCCCAATAACACAATATAGTATTCTGCACTTCTTCGCCTTTGGATGATATGTGTATTCCCGACTTTCGGGCAAGAAGCATTCTAGAATGTAGGCACCTTGTTCCTCATTCCTTGACTCCTCAAGTGGCTCAGACGACTCTATTTCCATATCATCATCCAAACACAATGTGGAAAAATGCTTGGAGTGCGGACCAATTCGCTCAACTACAAGAACATTGGGACTATCTACATTCTCAACACTAATGACAATAGAGTCAACTAAATATATGTCTTCAATACCCTTGGTTGACTTTAGTATCTTTTCTACAACATTGATATCCTCAAAATCTAGTGTGATTGATTGTTGGTGTTCTACTCTGGCCTTCTCCTCTAGCTCATCATATTTTTTTAAATCCTCCAGCATAATGGCAATTTCTGCAGCCAATTCATGCTCATATTTGCTACTATTCACAATATCAACTTGTTGCGCTTTACAAGGTTCAATTAATTTATTCGCTTGCGTCTCCAAGTTGTGAGTAGTTTCCTCTTGCCTTTGTATCTGCCGTGTTCTCTTATCATATAGTTCCATGCAACACTTTAACATATCTTTGATCTCTTTCCGATCATCATCCCTGGGTTTTTTCTTCCTATTAACTTCACAAGAAAAAGAAGAACCATCAAAGTAAGGGGTTGGGGGAAGATAAGAACTATAAAAACAACCATGAAAGTGACCATCTTGACCACCACACATATCACACACATTCCACATATAAGATTGAGTGGTTGCACAAAACTCGCTATCGGGAATATTTTGATAATTTTACCTTGGGTGGTTTCCTTCACAATATGCATAAGGAGGATTAAAAGTAGAATTACCAATATCAAAATTCTCATAATTCCAAGATGCCATGTTTCTCAAATAAAACTAAAATAAAAAAAATTAAAAAAAAATCAAATACTGAAAAATAAAATAAAAGTTCAAACTTAAAATCTAGAAATATGTACACCTACAACTACACCATTAGTTCCCCGGCAACGGCATCAAAATTTAATCATGCCCAACTACGCCTTATAAAAGACAAAGTGATTGTTGCAAATATAATCCAGTTTACAAGTCCGGAGTCGAATCCCACAGAGAACTAAGGCTTAGCTACAGCTGTACATGTCACAACACAAACCCCGCACTGGTCGTGATGGCGCCTCTCTTGAAGACAAGGCCAACCAACTAACCCAACTTGTCTTTTCAAAAATAGTTAAACATAAATAAACAGCTTAAATATGACTTAATAGCATTAACTACCGGAAATGCAACCCAACATAGCCCTAATCGGGGTGTTATAAGTCACGAGCATCAATCAGAATGTAAATCCACTACAAGGTCTAAAATATACAAAACCAAAATAATGAAAAAAAAAGAGAGAAACATGGTACTGCGAACGCTGACAGTCACCTCCTTAACTCATATAATTTTGTCTCTGATCGGCCCAAACCCGCTACCGGGTGAATAGATACCTGCATCTGCACACGAGGTGCAGGGAGTAAAGTGAGTACTCCAACGCAGTGAGTAATAAAGGTAAATAACAATTGAGCAATAAGAAATTACGTGAAGCAAACCATCATGCTATATAGAAGCAGGGTACAATCCTTTGAGAAAAATAGTAAGGCTGTGAAATCTTTGGAAATATCTTGGCTCAGTTTAAAACTCTTTTGGAAATGATCTTTTCAACAGTTACGAAAACGATTTCAAAACAGTTAGTGCTGATAATCATAGAAAAAAAATCCGCCCCTCGAGCACAAATACCACAGTATAACAGGTAAAAAGACAAATAAATATGCAAGATGAGTACATAAAAGTTCGCCCCTCGGGCAATATCTCAAAACAGTACCAGTCCCACGGGCTCGCTCTCAGAAACACTCTCAGCCCCTCGGGCTCTCTCTCTCTCAGATCACTCTCAGAACAATATCATATAGTAACTGCTACGGCGTGTAGCCCGATCCACATCTCACTGCGGCGTGCAGCCTGATCCATATATCATCGACGGCGCTCACTGGGGGTTTGCAGACTCCGGGAGGTGCCCCTTACGGCCCAAGCGCAATATCAAGCCACCTCGTGGCATATAAAGTAAGGCCTGAAAACCTTCTCACATCACTCATAAGGCCTGAAAGCCTCCTCACATCACTCACAAGGCTTGAAAGCCTCCTCACATCACTCTCAAGGCCTGAAAGCCTCCTCACGTCACTCAAGCCACCTCATGGCATATAAAGTATCTCAGGGCCTCGGCCTCATATCACTCAACATATCCTCACATATGGCCCTCGGCCTCACTCAGTCCGAAAATCATCAAGAGCCCCTCGGGCATTTGTAAAACAGTAGTTCTCATCCCGAAATATCATTTAGAAATATCATTTAAGTTTCAAATCTGAGTAAAATTGGTTGAATTTGTAAAACAATAGATATCAACAGGACTGAGTTCAAATAATATGTCAAAACAATGAGGAAACAATGATAAAATACCCGAAGGATTCAAATAATTGGCTCGAAGCCCACATATGGCAATCAGCCCAAATCATAATAATAACAAGTAAGTTTCGGTCAAATACGCGGTAAAATTATCAATCGGGACGGACAAAGTCACAATCCCCAACGGTGTTCTACCCCACGCTCGCTATCCGGTGTGCAAGTCACCTCAATATAGCACTACAATGTGCAATTCGGTGTTTTAAACCCTCAGGATATCATTTACAATCATTGCTCACCTCGAACCGGTAAAACCTCTAGCTTGCGACGCCTTTGCCACTCGATTCGGCCTCCACGCACGTCGAGTCTATCCAAAGACAAAGAGAATACATCATAATATGCCAAGGGAACAAAACCCAAGCAAAAACAAACAATGAAGGGCACAAATCCCGAAATTATCAAAACCTGAGCCCTAGGCCCACTTCTCAAAACTCAGAAATTCTTACACCAGCGGGTTCCTTATCTCACCACGAGTTTATACATATAAAGAACACCAAAATTGGAGTGCAAATAACCCCTCAAATCCCAATTTGAAATATTGAAACTCAAGCCCTAGTTCTTCCCCTTTTTGCTAAGTTTCCATGGATTTCAAGGTCAATTCACACTAAAATCGTATTTTTTTGTTCATAGGATTTACCTCCAATCAACCCCAGTCGAAACCCTCTTCAATTCTCGTCCAAAAGCTCTCAAGGACGTTTAAAAATGGTGTAACAATAGCTTAGCTCGCGGAACAATAAATGAAACTTTTAAAACCCTTATGCCAGGCATTTTTTGCATCTGCGATCCGTTTACTGCTTCTGCGGCCTCCACTTCTGCGGAAATCCTCTGCTTCTACAGAGCTTCACTATTTGCCCAGGACCGCTTCTGTGGTCTAAATTCGCATCTGTGGCTTCCGCTTCTGCGGACCCATATCCGCTTCTGCGAAAATTCCCTTATGTCCAAATTCCGTACCTGCGATGCCCACGCCACATCTGCAACACCGCAAATGCGTCTACTTGTCCCCATCTGCGGAAACCAACCTTCCCAGCAAAAATTCGCACCTGCGACCACTTACCCGCATCACCGCAGGTGCAGAAATACCAGTAACAGCAAAATATTCAGCAATAATACAAGTCCAAAATTGATCCCGATAGCCATGCAAAATCACCCCGAGGCCTTCTGAAACCTCAACCAAAAAAGCCAACCCATCCTAAAACATCATTCAAACTTGCTCCAATCATCAAAACACCTCAACCAACACCAAAATTATCAAATTACATCGGATTCAAGCCTAAGTTCTTCTAAAACTCCCGAAACATGCATTCGATCAAAAACCCAACCAAACGACGTCCGACTGACCTGAAACTTTGCACACACATCCCAAATCACTTAACGAAGCTATAGCAACTCTCGAAATTCCATTTTGACCCTCGGATCAAAATCCCACCTATCGACCGGAATTCGCCAAAATACTAACTTCGCCAATTCAAGCCTAATTCTACGCTAGACCTCCAAAATCACTTCCGATCACACTCCTAAGTCACAAATCATCTAACTAAGCTAACCAAATCATAAAAGCTCCGATCCGAGCACATATACAAATAAGTCAACTCTCGATCAACGTTTCAAATTTGAAGCTTTCAACTGAAACTATTCTTTCAAATTTATTCCAAATCTTCCCGAAAACCAAAACCAATGATCTACATTAGTCATAATACTCAACACGGGACAATTCATGCCTGAGAGCTGGCGATCAAAGTGCAAAAGTTCAAAACGACCGATCGGGTTGTTACATCTTCCCCCACTTAAACACATGTTCGTCCTCGAACGTACCCAGAGTTGTTCTGAAAGCCAACCAATTGCTGAATAACCTTACCTTTCATATACTCGGGGGTGATCCCATGTCACCCTATTATATATAGGTCTGATAACGCATTTTAACTAAAATCACACAATCTAATCCAACCCATAAGTCATAGAACCACATTTCACTTTCCGAGATGACACACAAGGTTAGAACCTCGCATCTATACTCTGAATAGTCCCAAACCAGCTGTAATAACCCATACCTGCAACCTTAGGTGCAATTATATGATATACCACATAACTCAAACACTTGAAACGATAACTTCTGTTCACAGTTGTTGTACATAACAATCGAATATCGATAGGAAACCTCTTATCAACTGAAGTCTCATTCCAACACTTTCACATATTGCCAATGATAAAGGAAACATGCAATAAATCATAACCATTTCTCAGGTCAACCATTCATGAAGTCACTTTCCTTTTTGGCTAATACCACAACAGATTTCTGAGCCGAACCTCGATATTATCCTTCTGACAAGCTGAAATCAAATCCGTTCGTATTCATTAATGACCCCAAATATCACCTCAAATCCAACACACCACTCTGGTGACATGACACGTCAATGCAGGCCTAAGCCACAACTCGCATAATTCACGCACCGATAAGAAACGATATGAACATACTCAAATCATGAAAATGACCCCAAATGAAAGAGTTGTACCTCAAGCTCATCAATACCATCACAACACAAAGTTGAGACCCTGTCTCACATCATAGAATTAGAACATATGAATCTACCTCGAAAGGTCATATCCCCACGTAGCCTCGCTACAATATGCAATCCTATCCAAACACCGCTACACATGGAACACCTCAAGTAACTATGCTCAAAATCGACAGCCACGCAAATTTGATGTCTGGAACTAAAGCAAATCATTACACCCACATTGAAATAAATAACACACACCATGCAAACCCGATAAAACACAACCGGTACATCATTCACTGAGCGACACCCAATTATTCTCCCCGCTCGACTTTCACTATGAACCCTACTAGAACCACACCATATGTGCCCATAAACAACAAATCATAACATCTCACAACACAGAAAAGCAACTCATAGATCTCCCGAGATCACTAACAAGTTCAATAACGATCAAATCAACCTATCCCTCACAATGCAATTTGGAGCCAACCGAGCCGACTCAAGCTAGAACACCATCCGTATTGGCCTACCAACGAACTCCTTATTAAGGAAATCCTGAAGCTGTTCCCTCAACTCCTTAACTCTGTCGGTGCCATACTATATGGTGCCCGGCACCAAATCAATACAGAAATCCACAACCTCGTCCGATGACATGCCCGGCCATAAGAAACATATCCGAAAAGTCCCTCAATACCGAAATTTAATCAATATGAGGAGCCTCAGCGCTGACAATCATCACAAGAGCCCAGGAAAGAAAGACAATCCTTCCCAGTCGTCCGCTGGGTCTTCGAAATATAAAACTACTCTACCAGGATATACTCCGACACACCTTGCCACTCAACCCGTGGCATTCCGGCATAGCCTATAGCGTAATAGTCCTGAATAACCCAATACAGAGATAACCAATCTAAACCCCAACATCACATCCAGATCTAACATACCCCATCATAGCCTGATTATGAGAACTTCCGTCTCCACATCCACACAACACATGAATCACTATATCCAATCCCAATTTTTCCGTCCGAACACATGCCACACCTTTAATACCCAATCATTCCATGATAGATACTCTCAGATTTCCCTATGCCACCAAGAAACCCGAATATCACCAGTCGACCTAACAAGAAGTGCCGCAATACTACCAAAGTATTATCAATTTAATCACACTACCCTTTTTTTTAAACATATACTCCCGTCAAATCACTTCCAATTAGCAGTACTATTTCCTTGATTACCTGAGGCTACCCATTGCCTAAGAGATTTATGAACTTCTTTTTAGAACTGAACTGTAACTCATCTAGCCAAGAACTTCCACTGATCTCATTTAGAAGAAAAATTATTACACATCCCATGCTCTGCATGCCCATCAAAAATATACATCTCCAAACCACGGTAAAACCCAACAAGAACTCTCTCCCAATTCCATTTGCACAAGCTAAACTGCCAGGACTAAAGCTTTCTAACTAGACCAAGCTAAGCAGGCTGTCAGAACTCAAGAGCTTTGCTGCAAAATGCCTGTACAAACTCATTACCTCGAACACACACAAAGAATTAATCATATCATTTCCATACCGATTTGATCTACTATAAAGTTACTTCATCTATCTAGATTTCCTTCTGATTCATTTTCAACTTGATGTCTCCTCTTGTTGTAGTACCACAATCTCTCAACCCAGGCTCACTACCCGAGTCCCAAGCACAAGACCACACTGTCTAAAACCTATAAGCCGCTGAATACTCTCTCAATAAACCCAAAAACACCACATTCCAGAATACTTTACTCTAAAGAACTTCCTGCGAATCTGAATTTGTTACCTTTACCTTCCAGATACCGATACATAGGACCCCATAATTAAAATAAAATACCACAAATCTTGACCTTTTTCCAATGAAAACATAGTCTCTAACCACATACAACCTTGAGATGCCCGATTATTTCCTGCAGAATCTTGAACACATTAGAACCATTCTCGAAATTCATTCACTCTTATTCAAACCACAAAGTACCTGACCTAATGAACAGAACCACCCGTGCCTCATTGTCACTCCAACACTGCAAAAATAAAATCCTCATCCCAATATAACCAAGCAACTTCCTGCTCTATGCGCCGAGCATTCTTCACCAATAACACTCTAGACATTTCGCGATTCTCATACCCTATGAAGCATGGTATAACCTTTGTCGAAATTTTCCTTTACTCTAGCCATAGCTAACTCACTCGCACGCCCCCAAACTAGAACCAACATAGCACCTAACCATGTAGTCAACTGCTCACAGCAGACTCCCCCACTTGGCTTAAAGCCATATATCAAGATACACTCAATATCTCATAACACTTTTACTTTATTGATGCCGCAATACCATAGTGAGATTTAACTCAAATTATTTATAAATTTGTGAAAACACAGATCATCCAGTACTGTAAATCTTCTACAAATCTCGCATTCATCCCCGCAACAGTTAAGCCCACTCTCTTAAGCAACCCAAAATTTCAAATTTCAACATGTACCTTTCCATTACACATGAGACCTTCTAATATATACATGAGGATCACACCACTTCGGAACACTCCGCAGGGGATAACCCACCTGTTTCGCCTCAATATAATATTTTCGTATACCTTCCACCGTCATACGCATTACACAGCCACTTAGTCTTCCTGAGTCGAAACTCATACTGCAATATGAAATTTACTTCACTCCCATCTAGGAGACATACAAAGATTCTTCACGCGCCCATAACTCGGAGCTACACATCCAATCACAATGGAATCATACACTTAATAGTTCATTTATCATCCAGCAGGCCTTCTTCGTCACTTCCAAGTTACATACATACATCCCGCAGTACTAACATACTCATCACATAGTTATTCAACCGTCACTTCCACTAATAGGGACATTTCCAAACATATAAGTTCAAAATACTTACTCACACAATCAACACCTCATTGCTCAAGCCATAAGCAAAGATCCGGCATCAAGTCCTCCAGACTGGCCCAGCATCAAAATCACAGAGATCACATCTCGCCCCTTGATCGGAGAATTACAAGCTATCAAGGCACATCTGATACTGAGCGCTTATGCACGCATACAAACGCGTGGAAAGAATTTCAAGAGTTTCTTTTCAAGCTGAATCAAGGACGCACGATAAGAATTCAAGAATGTGAAGTTTTCCTAAAGGTTCTGCAGCCTCTCAAGGATAAATACAGACGTCTCCGTACCGATCTGCGAGACTCCACTAAACCTGCTCATGACTCATGAGACCTAGTAACCTAGGCTCTGATACCAACTTGTCATGACCCAAACCACGCACTGGTCGTGATGGCGCCTCTCGTAAAGACGAGGCCAGCCAAATAACCCAACTCATCTTTTCAAAAATAGTTAAACATAAATAAACAACTTAAATATGACTTAATAGCATTAATTAGCCGAAATGCAACCTAACACAGCCCTAATCGGGGTATCACAAGTCACGAGCATCTATTAGAATGTAAATCCACTACAAGGTCTAAAACATAAAAACCGAAATAATCAAAAAAAAAAAGAGAAACATGGTGTTGTGAACACTCACAGTCACCTCCTTAACTCATATAACTCTACTTCTGATCGGCCCAAACCCATTACCGAGTGAATAGATACTGGCATCTACACACGAGATGCAGGGAGTAAAGTGAGTACTCCAACTTAGTGAGTAATAAAGGTAAATAACAACTGAGCAGTAAGAAATCACGTAAAGCAAACTATCATGCTGTGTAGAAGTAGGGTACAATCCTTTGACAAAAACAGTAAGGCTGTGAAATCTTTGGAAATATCTTGGCTCAGTTCAAAATCTTTTTGAAAATGATCTTTTCAACAGTTACGAAAACAATTTCAAAACAGTTAGTGCTGAGAAGCACAGAAAAAAAATCTCCCTTCGAGCACAAATACCACAGTATAACAGGTAAAAAGGCAAATAAATATTCAAGATAAGCACATAAAAGTTCGCCCCTCGGGAAATATCTCAAAATAGTACCAGATCCTCAGGCTCACTCTCAGAAACACTCTCAGCCCCTCAGGCTCTCTCTCAGATCACTCTCAGAACAGTATCATATAGTAACCACTGCGGCGTGCAGCCCGGTCCACATCTCGTTGCGGCGTGCAGCCTGCTCCATTTATTTATCGTCGACGGCGCTCACTGGGGGTATGCAAACTCCGGGAGGTGCCCCTTACGGCCCAAGCGCAATATCAAGCCACCTCGTGGCATATAAAGTAAGGCCTGAAAGCCTTCTCACATCACTCATAAGGCCCGAAAGCCTCATCACATCACTCACAAGGCCTGAAAGCCTCCTCACATCACTCTCAAGGCCTGAAAGCCTCCTCACGTCATTCAAGCCACCTCGTGGCATATAAAGTATCTCAAGCCCTCGGCCTCATATCACTCAGCATATCCTCACATATGGCCCTTAGCCTCACTCAATCCAAAAATCATCACAAGCCCCTCGGGTATTTGTAAAACAGTAGTTCTCAGCCTGAAATATCATTTAGAAATATCATTTAACTTTCAAATCTGAGTAAAATTGGCTGAGTTGATAAAACAGTAGATATCAACAGGACTGAGTTCAAATAATACGTCAAAATAGTGAGGAAACAGTGATAAAATCCCCGAAGTGTTCAAATAATTGGCACGAAGTCCACATATGGTAATCAGCCCAAATCATGATAATAACAAATAAGTTTCGGTTAAATACGCGGTTAAATCATCAATCGGGACGGACCAAGTCATAATCTCCAACGGTGCTCTACCCCACGCTTGCTATCCAGCGTGCAAGTCACCTCAATATAGCACTATAATGTGCAATCCGGGATTTCAAACCCTTAGGATATCATTTACAATCATTACTCACCTTGAACCGGCGAAACCTCTAGCTCGCGACGCCTTTGCCCATCAATTCGGCCACCACGCACATTGAATCTATCCAGAGACAAAGCAAATACATCACAATATGCCAAGGGAATGAAGCCCAAGCAAAAACAAACAACGACGGGCACAAATTCCGATATTATCAAAACCCGAGCCCCGGGACCACTTCTTGAAACTCAGAAATTCTTACACCAATGGGTTCCTTATCTTGCCACGAGTCTATACATATAAAGAACACCAAAATCGGAGTCCAAATTCCCCTCAAATCCCAATTTGAAATATTAAAACTCAAGCCGTAGTTCTTCCCCTTTTTGCTAAGTTTCCATGGATTTCAAGGTCAATTCACAATAAAATCATGTTTTTTTGTTCATAGGACTTACCTCCAATCAACCCCAGTCGAAACCCTCTTCAATTTCGGTCCAAAAGCCCTCAAGGACGTTTAATAATGGTGGAACAATAGCTTAGCTCACGGAACAAAAAATGAAACTTTTAAAACCCTTCTACTAGGATTTTTCGCATCTGCGATCCATTTATCGCTTTTGTGGCCTCCGCTTCTACGGAGTTTCAATGTTTGCCTAGGACCACTTCTGCGGCCTGAATCCGCATCTGCGGCTTCCGCTTCTGCGGACCCATATCCGCTTCTGCGGAAATTCCTTTATGTCCAAATTCCGCACCTGCAATGCCCACGCCACATCTGCGACACCGCAGATGCGTCTCCTTGTATGCATATACGGAAACCAAATTTCCCAGCAAAAACTCGCACCTGCGACCACTTACCCGCATCTGCAAGACCGTACCTGAAATCCCTTTTCTGCAGGTGTGGAAATACCAGCAACAGCAAAATCTTCAGCAATAATACAAGTCCAAAATTCATCCCAATAGCCATCCGAAATCACCCCGAGGCCCCCCGAGACCTCAACCAAAAGTGCCAACCCATCCTAAAACATCATTCAAACTTGCTCCAATCATCAAAACACCTCAACCAACACCAAAACCATCAAATTTCATCGGATTCAAGCCTAAGTTCTTCTAAAACTCCCGAAATACAGATTCGATCAAAAATCCAACCAAATGACGTCCGAATGACTTGACACTTTGCACACACATCCCAAATCACTTAACGAAGATATAGCAACTCTCAAAGCTTTCAACTGAAACTGTTCTTTCAAATTCATTCCAAATCTCCCCGAAAACCTAAACCAACGACCTACATTAGTCATAATACCCAACACGGGACAAGTCATGCCTAAGAACTGGTGATCAAAGTGTAAAAGTTCAAAATAACTGGTCGGGTCGTTACAGTTCACTATCACCAAGAATACAAGCTTGAACAATTTCCAACTTATATATATTAAGATTCTTATGTTTAACTAACTAACTAGCAAATTAAAACAATAAATTAACAATAAAGATACTACAGGTTGGAGAAAAGAATAAGGAGATTTTGAGTTATGATTTTCTCAATTGTCGGAATCCTTCTCGCTATTTCTTCTATAATTTTGCCTAAGTATTCTCTACCGATCATGAGCGCTTTGCGTGTTATAATTCTCTCCTGAGTAATTACAATAATCTACTATACATACTCTCTCGAGTTACGCTAGCTGGCTTTAATTACAGTTCACTTAGATCGCACCCAAGGTTTCGTTATCCCCTATCCCACCTTTAAAACCTTGGTTATTGATTCCTCACATGCGTCGGGAGTGATGTTATTCAATAACTACCTAATTATGCACTCTCTCCCGAGTAATATATACTAAATAGGCACAGTTAATTAAGATCCCTTCAATCAACCACAAGAATAATATAGTTGAACAAATAGAGAAAATACTACGACACAATTATATAAAAACATAACAAGAATTTATCCTACAAAAGGTTCCATCAAAATCCTAGATAACAAATTAGTTATTCATAATAGTATGTAAAAATACAATACTAAAAGTCAATCAACAATGAAAAATAGGAAGAGGAAGGAAAAACTCGTAGAAGAACTCCCCGCCTTGCTCCTATTGTGTCTTTGCCTTCTTAGGTCGAATCTGTGTCAAAGTTGGTCTCCTCCCCTCAAAATACCATTTTTCCTTGTATATACACCAATTAGGGTCGGGCCCAAACAATTATACCTTCTCCTACGCAAAAAAGAACAAGTTTCTAGGCCTAGACGTCCACGGTCGCGGTACTTTCCCAGTGTACTGCCTCAGTCAGCATCAGGTCCGTGATCCCGGTTTTGACCGAGTTTTTCACCCTGTTCCTTTTGGAATTTGGAAAAATATAAAACATGAAAGTTGTAGCTCTTTGAGTTATATTTTCAACTATATATTGTGGAGCCTGACTGGAGTTCTGAGAGAAAAGTTATATGTATTTTAATAGACAGTGTACAATATGATTACTCGATTCTTTATTTTATTGCTCTATCATCCGTTGACCCCCGAATACGATCCCGGCTTAATTTATTGAGCTTTTAATCAGACGTCAAATCTCCAAATCACGTGAATTCATTCCATAACATCTATATAGCTTGGAATCATCCCTACAAGGCATAAAACACACAACTAGTGTAAGACACTAGCAATTAAAGCTCAAACTCAATTAAAGTGCAGTAAATTTGAGTATAATAAGTGACCAAATTATGTAATTATAGCCTATCATCAGACCCTAATCTTTGACTGATACCGATTGTGTACACCGGCCCAAGTGATAGCTGGATATTTTATTAAATTTTGCTTTAACAAGCTATGGAGCTTCGAGTGTTCAGACCTTGTGTAAAAGCTTGAACAGCCCAGTCATCGGTGACTGGAGGCAAATCCATTTTTTCTGCTTGGAACCGAGATATGAATTTCCTGAGCATCTCGTTATCCTTTTATCTTACTTTGAAGAGGTGATTTTCTTGATGCAACTTTAATAGCTCCGGCATGGGCTTTTACAAAATAATCCGCGAGCATAGCAAACAAATTAATAAAGTTGGATCGTAAATTATGATACCATATCATGGGACCCTTCGATAAAGTTTATCCAAATTTCTTCAATAGAACAGATTTAATCTCATCATCTTCTAAGTCATTTTCCTTTATTCCACATGTGTACGAAGTGACGTGCTCATTAGGATCGGTGTTCCATTGTATTTGAGGATGTCTGGCATAAGGAATTTCTTGGGAATGGGCTTCAGAGCCGCACTTTGAGGAAAAGGCTTCTCCACAAACTTCTTCGAATCCAATCCCTTTAGGATTGGGGGTGCCCTTGGTATTTGGCCCACTCGCGAGTTGTTTGTTTTTACTTTTTTGTCATTATCCTCACTTTTCTTTTCACATGATTCTATCTGTTTAGTGAGCTTTTCAAGCATCTTCATAATGGCAATTTCAGTCCCCGATTCACTAGTATTTGGTTTCTCTGGTACATGTTCAACTCTATTAACAACCTCTTGTGATGTTTCGAGCTCAATTCTGCTTGGTGCTCGATTTTGATTTTGGAGTTGTGCTATAGCAGCTTGTTGAGTCTACAACATTTTGAATATCACTCGAAGGCTAATTCTGCCTTCTTCACCGCTCTATGCATTCTGATCGGCGGCTCGGGCATTTCTGCGAACACTATTTCCAGAGTCGATGCCCAGATTTGCATTTAGGGCAACATGCGAACTGACATCGACAGGGTCTGCGATAGGTACTCCCTCGTTGCCAGCTTGAGGCACTTCGATCCCTGGGACGGCTACATTACCGTTTTCTTCATGGAAACTGAGGCCGTCATCGGCGTGAGTGGGTAGTGCTTGCGAGTTAGACATGTTGGCCCTGAAATAAAAGATGCTCACAAGAACTAGCGTAAAGTAGTGTTTGTTAGGGGAATTATTACTACACAATCACTATTATCCTTAGCCCCACGGTAGGCGCCAAACTGTTTACACTACAAATTGGATAACAATTATACTTATAATTTAGTTTTAACGATACACGATTTCACCTAATACCAATTGATAAACGTAAAGATAAGTGATGGAAATTGACAACAATATAAAGTAAGCCAATGTTTGGAGAGAGCCCTCGAGCTAGTACACCCTCGAGCTAGTTGTGGAATATCAGTTAAATTGTAGCAAGCTGATAAATAAGAGAATGTAAATTAAGGGGTGAATATTGTATTCCCTTGATCTATGTGAATGTAAAGTGTCTACAAGATAATTAGGACCCTCTTTATATAGTAGAGGAATCCTATTTAAGGTACAATTCTAACTATGGAAGTAAATCCCATGATTAACTAGATGATCGCCCTTGATTTGATCTCCGACCAATCACGGATATCTCGCCTTTTCGTTATTGCGCTTTGCTCAAAGTCTGTCATATTTGGTCTTGGTTGTTGCTGGCCTCGATCTCGACAGGCACCTCGATCCTTGGACTCGATGCTTCGTCTTCGTGCTCTGGTCTGATTCATTACGAGGCTGCCCCTCGACACAGTTCCCTTGTCTCGATCAAATAGCGTAATCGGGTAGGCCCGATTTAACCGTATACAATATTCTTGAGTAATTTTGGTTATTTGAGTTAGTAAAAAAAGAGAATTTTTTCTCCGTCAAAATAGTTAACAAATTCTTTTGGTTAAACAAGAACTATGAAATTTAACTATTGAACACAGAGATAAAAGAGAAAAGGGAAAAAGGCATACTTGATGTAAACAGAAACAAGTATTTCCGCAAAAATTAGAGAGTGCTCGTTCCATACATGAGTCTGATATCGATCGATAATTCTCATAACAAAGGAAACTGTGTAAATTTGCACCAACTGGTGCTTCCTAACTATTTTACACACAACTATGGTAAGTATAATTATTCTAATTACTAGACTAACATAAACAAATAAAAAAATACGGCTAAAGTGGTAAGTAAGCCTATCCATGAAACTACATTTTTAATTTTGTAACATCATCAGTGATAAATTAGGAAATTTGGTGGAGCCGTCAGTAGGATTAATAATTGCCTCGAGCTCTCCAGCTTCAATGCTCTCTTTTCTGGCAATTGGATTATCTTTTGCTACCTTTCTTTTGACTCGGCAAAGTACATAATTATCTTTGTCATATCCCTGAAAATAGATTCAAGTGTCTAAGTAATTTAGCATAATAAATATTATTGTTAAAAGCTAATGATATCATAAACGTGAGAAAAAATAGAGATTTTAGAATATTAGAAATTATTTTCTGGAAACATGTGAAGTTATAATTTGGGTATAAAGAGCAGAGTATTGAATAGGGGTGGCAGGGCGAATTGGGTTGAATTTGGGCGGGTCAAGATGGGTCAACAAATGGGTCATTGTCAAACTCAGCCCAAAGTGTACTTAAACTAAGATGGATTGGGTCAAGATGGGCTAAACAATGCGTCATAATCCAACCGCCAACTTGACCCATATTTTAGAACCATGCTCATCATGCATAACAAAGTCTTTTACCTTAAAATGTGTAAGTTGAAAAATATTTTATGGGTGGGGACTGGAGGTGGGTGGGTGGTGCAGGAAAAAAAAATAAAAGTAAAAAAAAAAGGAAAAGTAAAAAAAATAGTTTTGAAGGGGTTTGCGTAGGTGGGGGGGAGGGGGGTTGATGGCGGGTGGGATAGGTGGTGCAGAAAAAAAAAATTAAAAATACAAAGAAATAAAAAGGAAATTTTTTTTGAGGGGGTATGCGCACGGGGGTGGGTAGAAAACAAAAACACAGAAAATTAGAAATACAAAAAAAAAAGTTAAAAAAAAAAAAATTGAGGGGTTTGTGCGGCAGGGAAGTGGTAGAGTGTGTGGGTTGTGTAGAAAAACAAAAGAATATATAAAAATACAAAAAACAAAAAAAGTAAAATTGGGGCAACTAAGTAAATTTTTAGATAAGTTAGATTGAAATCTCTTTGTTTTGGATGAGTTTCGTGGGTTATATTTGGGCAGCTTAATGGGACAGAATGGGCCATAAAAAATAATGGGTTGATTTGGGTTCCCAAATTGACCTATGAGCTAATATTTTTGTAGTCTCCAACCCATTAATCTCTGGGCAGATTGGACGGGTTGGATTAATTTGGGCTCAAATTGTCACCCCTAGGATTTAATAAGCCAAGGAACTAATTAGATAGTGCTTCTTTATAAGCTAATAAACTCAGTTTTCTCGGATCCTCAAACGAATGTCACCTCAAAAAACTAAAAATTCAGCTAATTGCTGTTGGTTTTCTGAAAGATTTAAAAAGATTTCAAAAAATTCTCCTTTTTTTTGTTGCAAAAAACTGGTTAAACAAAGCGAAAGCTCAAAATTGTGATTGCAAACTCTGACATAATCACCACCTAGCAAAACTTAACTCCAAAATATTTGGGTTAATTAAAACCTGGATTATAATTGAACAATACTGCTGTCACCTCTCCCCAAACCAAATATTCTTTCCCATGCAAGCAAAACATACATTAAAACAGAACCATCTATAGAACAAATAAACTTCATATGTCTCAATCTATGTGACACCTTCCCAATCTCGAAAGTCAAATATTTTACTTTTTGATGGTTTAACTCTCGAAATTCAAATGGTATCACATAAATCGAGACAGATGGAGTAAGTCGAAAACGTGCAATCAAGAAATTATGAATGCGAACTTACTCGAGAACGTTGATGTAACATCTTCTTGACCTCATCAGTAAGAGAATATTCTTTCATAAGCCATTGTCCATCTTGAGGTGAACCTGAATTCTGGTACCTTAGACTTCTTTTATATCCCATAACTGAACCTTTTTCACTACACACAGGTTTTCCTTTGTCTTGAGATTTCCAAGAACCTTTACCTACACTTCTAATAAACCTTGAATTTTCTATCTTTTTTTTCTTCAACTCCGTGAAAAAATATAAAGTCCTTTCTTTTCTATCTTTAAATACAACCCATGGTTCTTTAGAATAAAGATCTTCTTCTACAATTGGAACTAATTCAGGTAAACGTCCCTTTAATACATACTGTAAAAGATATTTCACCAATTCTGCATCTGTAGGGTGAAATCGAAATCCCTCTGTATGTGCAGAATTTTCAATGCACAACTCTTTTTCTTCGTTTTTATTGTTGTGCATAATATTTATTTGCGATGTGCAAGGCAATTGAGACATGACTAGAAGATTTATTTATGGAATAAGGGGAAGAGAGATTTATTTATGGAGTAAGGGGAGAGAATACTGTGCATGGGGTGTATTTATAATTGACGTGAGTTGGCAACATTTAGTAGTTTGTGTTGTTTTATAATTCGAAGAGGACTAGGAAAATTTGATTTAAAATCCTGTTAGGTTTAAGAAACTTAATTTTGGACAGCTATTTCTAGTATTAGTTTGTGTTGTTTTATAATTCTGAGAGGACTAGGAGAATCCAAAATTAAATAGGAAACCGACACTTGATCGTCGGCATTATATACATGGTAATTTTTTCTTAAATTGGAAAGTCGACCGTAAATTTGGAAAACACACTTAGCTAGGAAATAAGAGACTTTCAAAAGGGCATCTTAGCTAGAGCCGTCAATATTAGCTGGATCAGCCTCGCTTGACCAAGTTTTTGGAGTCTATTTAAAAATGAAATTTAAAACCTAAGTTTGGTGAGTCTTGACTGAAATTGTGCACAACACGGCCCGTGACCCTAATAAAAGTATTTTGTTAAAAATATAAAGAGTAAAAGAAAATTTAAAACTAAAAATACAAGAAGAGTAACCCAACCCAAAGTCCACTAAGCTCATCATTTTAAAGGATTAAAGTCTTAAAGTTTAAAGTTTAAACGTAACGTTAAGTTTAATAAAATTATGAATAGGTAAATAATAAAATCCTAAATTTCCTAAACTCTAAAAATAAGTAGCGCTCTTTCCTTGTCACAAGCAAACTTAAACGATCTTGATGAAGATAATGCGTTAGTGTTGAATATGCCATTAGTGAGAAAGTTTTTTTTGAGTAGTTTGTTTTGACTTTTAATGAATGAATTATGTTGTTCAATTTATTGTATTTATTACAATCTATTGGAACAATATTGTCAAAAGTTATGAAGTTTTACATAAGTTTTAAAAAATAAAATAAAATATTTGACTTGGAAATATTTTTTTATTTTTATTTTTATGTTAGAACTTACATATTTAAGAAAATATTTTTGAAAATATTGGGACGGCCTCATGGGGGCCCGATGCTCACGTGGAATGGGCTGGGCCAATATTAACAACAGCTCTACCTAGCTGCAAGTAAAAAAAAAAAGAACTAGTGCGCAAGAAATTGCACCGTATCATAAATAGGGCGTTATATATATATATATATATATATATATATATATATATATATATATATATATATATATATATATATATATATATATATATATATATGTGTGTGTGTGTGTGTGTGTGTGACTGTTTTTTCCTAAAAAAATTGGTTGAATCTATTATACAAATACAGTAACGAGCAAACTGAATGGGGTTAAATTTGACCCTATACGTCTCTACGCCAAAGGGTACACCATGTAAACGTATACCCATTATAATAAGGGCACAGTTCGGACGTGAGGGCGAAGGCGACGCCATTTAGAACTGGACGTCCTCGCTGGGAGGACGTCAATCACGTTCGATACTTTTATTACTATTTTAAGGAAGGCCCTTCCTTATAAAAAGGGGACCTTCCCATTGTAAAAGGCATCAGTGTTATTATCCAATAATACAACTCTCTCTTATTCTCCCTTATTCTCTCTCTATCTCTTACTTCTGATAAACAAGTGTTCTCAAGTTCATCATCTTGCAATATTAGATCTATCATAACGACATTGTTCTTACATCCCTAGGCTTATTATATTTGATTACGATTTACCCTTTCATATTTTTTGATTGTTTTAGCTTACAAAGTAAGCCAAATAATTTGGCGCCGTCTGTGGGAATTTCGAGAATCAAAATCATAGTATCCACCTAGAGATCAACCAACTACCTTTCTCTATAGCACACGAAAACAAAAGATGGCTGAAAACAACACCAGATCGAAAGTTATAATGGGTGTCACAGCCAACCTTCTTAGTCCTCTCAACGAGGCCAGTGACGATATCATTATTAACGCAACCCCCAACACCGCACCAGGTGCAGAGATCTCATCTTCCCTATCCGAAAGATCTAACGATCTTGCACGAAAAAGGAGCTTCCACGTCTGCTATTAAGGAAGCACCCTCGGTAGTCAAAAAGCTACTGGAAGAATGGCTAGCACCCTAAGTGGCTTGGTTGAGAAACCACCACAAGGCAACATTAGATCTGTGCCACCGGTAAGCATCACCGCTGCCATGGGCGAACATGAGGATACACGAGTAAATAACCAACCCATCGAGGCACGGACCGGTAACGGTACGCTAACTGCCATCCTAAGGAAGATGGAAGAAATGGAAAACGAAAATAAAGCACTCCGCGACCAGATGAAGGAACACCAGGAGAGGGTCGACAAAATACCCGGAGCCCCCAAGTTGCTACCAAAGCGCGATGTGGGAAGGTTCGTAGAGCAGCCATACACTGAAGAAGCTGCCCCTCACTCTATCCCAAAAACCTTCAAGATGCCTCCCTACTTGAACGTGTACGACGGAACCACAGATCCCGAGGATCATCTAATCTACTACGTCACTACTGTGAAGGACAACGACCAATGGAAAGAGCAGGTACCATCGGTGCTGCTGAAGAAGTTTGGCGAGACGTTGATAGGAGGGGTCTTGACATGGTATTCTCAGTTGCCAGCTAAGGCAATATCAACTTTCGAGGAGATGGCGGATAAGTTCGTCACCGGCCATGCGGGTGCGAAGAAAGCGGAAGCAAGGGTCAACGACATCTTCGCCTTCAGACAGACCACAGGTGAAGGGCTCAGGGACTTCCTAGCCAGGTTTAACAGGGTGAGGATGAGTCTGCCGAATATATCAGAAGGTATCGCAGTCGCCGCTTTCCAGAACGGGCTAAGCATGGATGGCTCGAGGGCAACCAAGAAGCTGCTAAGCCACCTCATGAAATATCCCCTTACCACATGGGAGGAAATCCACAATGCCTACTGTGCCGAGGTACGAGCGGACGAAGATGATCTCAATGGGCCGACTCAACGGCTAACGGCAATACACTCAGAAACAAGGAGAGATCGGCGCTACGAGAGACGTCGAGAGCAACTCTCGCGCTCCAACAGAGACCGACATCAGCCATTCACCAGATCCTCCCATCCACTGCCCAGACATACAGACGCTTTACAGCGACACGTCGCCCCACTCCGAAACGAAAGAGGTATGCCCCCTTTATTATCCGCACATAATTTTTGCGTGTCTCCTTCAGAAATAGTGTATGCACTGGAGAAGCTGGGCACCAAGGTGCAATGGCCGCAGAAGATGAAATCAGACCCCGCCACAAGGAAATCAAACGTCTTGTGCGAGTTCTATCAGGAATGGGGACACAAAACTGAAGACTGCATAGGCCTACGGCAAAAAGTAGTCAGGATGATGAACCAGGGATACCTGAAGGAGCTACTCAGCGACAAAGGAAAAATCAACTTTGCGCGCGGAAGGGAACAACCCCGTGGACCGCCAAAGCCGCCTTCGCCAACATGGACGATAAACATGATCGTCGGTGGCTGCAACGACTCAACGATCAACCACGTCAAGTTTGCCAATACGCACAGACTGAAGCGGACCATCTCCCATGAACGGTATGACGACTTCGAAGGTAGTATCGCCTTCGATAAGTCTGGCACCGACGGTTTGTCTTTCCCTCACTATGATGCTTTAGTCATTACTTTACGTATCGCTGATACGGATGTCAAAAGAGTCATGATCGACGACGGAAGTGGCGCCTGTATTATCCACCTAAGGGTCCTTGCACAGATGGGACTCGAGGATAGGGTAATACCGCGTTGCATAACACTAACCGATTTTAACAATGCAGTGGAACGGACATCCAGAGAAATAACCCTGCCCATCCTAGCCGGAGGAGTCACGCTGGAAATGACTTTCCATGTGATGAACCAAGAAATGGCGTACAACGTCATCATAGGATGCCCATGGATACACGCCATGCGAGCGGTTCCTTCAAGCCTTTACCAGGTGGTCAAATTTCCTACCCTATGCGGAATATTCAGCACTAGGGGAGAGCCACGCACCGCGCAGGAGTGCTACAAAATAACCTAAGACTGCGCCCACACCCAACAACTGAGAGGGGCAAGTGCGGAGGCATAACAATTAGCCGTGTCGGAAACCAAAATCGACCCAACAGCGGACACCATCAAAGATCCCGACGTCGTAGAAGCGTGTAAAGCGACGGTCAAAGACCTCAACCCAGTCCAATTAGACGATACCAACCCAGCAAAGAAAGCCTACATCGGCCATGGCCTCACCGACCCAAGTAAGTATCATGAATTCTTAACTAATCATACAGATCTATTTGCTTTCTCCCATTCAGATATGCCAGGGATCCCGCGAGATATCGCCACCCACAAGCTGAACGTCGACCCATTGCATCCGCCCGTGCGGCAAAATGAGAAGGAAATTTAATGCCGCAATCAATGAAGCAGTCAGCGAGGAAGTGGACAAACTACTTGCCAACGGCTCCATCAGGGAATCAAAGTACCCCCAGTGAGTCGCCAATTCGTCATGGTTAAAAAGAAAAATGGGAAGTGGAGAGTGTGCGTAGATTTCACCGATCTAAACAAAGCGTGCCCGAAGGATTCATTCCCACTACCTCACATCGAACAATTGATCGACGCCACCGTAGGACATGAAGTGTTGAGTTTCCTAGATGCTTATTCCGATTACAATCAAATCATGATGGCCGAGGAAGATCAGGAGAAGACAACTTTCATCACCCACCAAGGGACTTACTGCTACAAAGTGATGCCATTCGGGCTCAAAAATGCGGGGGCTACATACCAGAGATTGGTCACCAAGATGTTCAAAAAGCAGCTCGGTAAGACCATGGAAGTCTATATCGGCGATATGCTGGTGAAGTCGGCGAGAAAAGAGGATCATATCGACCACCTAAAAGAAGCCTTCGGAATATTGAGAAGGTACGGGATGAAGCTGAACCCCGAGAAATGTGCCTTTGGTGTAGCCTCGGGAAAGTTCTTAGGATTCCTCGTATCACAACGAGGTATCGAAGTTAACCCAGACCAAATAAAGGCGATAGACGCGATACCCAAGATGCTGAACAGCAAAAAAATAGGTGCAAAAGCTGACGAGGCGAATAGCCGCCCTATGTAGATTCATCTACGATACTCCGACAGATGCCACAAATTTTTCAACGTACTAAGAAAGGACAATGGATTACAATGGAATGAAGAATGTGTCGAAGCCTTGAGAAAACTAAAGGCGTACCTTTCCTCGCCTCCACTGCTGGCCAAAGCAAATCCGGGTGAGCCTCTGCTGGTATACCTGGCCGTATCAGAGGTCGCCGTCAGTGCAGTATTGGTCCGCGAGACTAAAGGTACGCAATCCCCTATTTATTATATTGGCAAGACCCTAGTGGAAGCCGAAACACGATATCCACATCTAGAAAAATTAGCCCCGGTACTGGTCGTAGCTTCACGGAAGCTCAGGCCCTATTTTCAATGCCACCCCATAAAAGTGGTGACAACCTTCCCCCTGAGAAGAATCCTACATAAGCCTGAGTTATTAGGCAGGCTCGCTAGGTGGGCCATAGAGCTCAGTGAGCATGATATCTCGTATCTCCCGAGAACCGCCATCAAGTCGCAGGTCCTCGCTGACTTCGTGGCCGACTTCAGTGTGGAGATACTGCCAGAGGCGGAATAAGAGGCACATCGTGCCCCCTCCAACACCGACCTGTGGGCTTTTTACACTGATGGTGCCGCTAGTACCTCGAGTTCAGGACTGAGACTCATCCTCGAAGTCCCCACGGGCAAAATAATTCGCCAGTCCATACGATGCCCCAAGATGACTAACAATGAGGTCGAGTACGAGGTTGTTATCGCAGGTATAAAATTAGCCATCAAGTATGGAGCTCGATGACTCGTTCTCCATTGCGACTCCCAGCTCGTGGTGAACTAGGTCACTAGGACTTACCAAATCAAGGAGCAGAGATTTCAAAAGTACCAGTCGGAGATCCACATATTAATGACCTAGCTCGACGAGTGCCTCTTTGACCAGGTTCCTAGGCTGTAGAACGCCGAGGCAGACGGTCTAGCAAAACTAGCCGCAGCCACTAAAAACTTCGACAAAGAAAGCGTGGTCACCCTCCTTCATTCATCCATTGATCATACTGAGGTACTCTGCTTAAATTTGACTTGGGACTGGCACAACCAGTTCGTGTCCTACTTACAGGAAGGGACACTCCCACCTGACAAAAAAGAAGCCAAGAAGCTTCACGTACAGGCCACCCGGTATTGCCTGATAAACCACGAGCTCTACAAAAGGACCTTTGGCGGACCCCTGGCTAAGTGCCTAGGTCCTCACCAAACGACACCAGTATTCGAAGAAGTACACGAAGGCCACTGCGGTTCCCACACAGGTAATCGCGCTCTCGTGCGCTGCTTAATACGGGCCGGCTACTATTGGCCAACTATGAAGAAAGACGCGGCAGAATATGTCCACCGATGCGAACAATGCCAGAAGTTCGCCCCCATGATACATCAACCAGGAGAGCCTCTCCACTCAGTCACTTCCTCGTGGCCTTTCATCAAATAGGGAATGGACATAGTCAGCCCACTACCAGCAGGACGAGGAAATGTACGATTTCTACTAGTTTTAACTAACTATTTTTCCAAGTGGGTGGAAGCAGGTGCGTACACCCAAATACGCGAATAGGAAGTCATCTCTTTCATATGGAAAAATATCATCTGCCGCTTCGGCATCCCCAAAGAAATCACCTACGACAACGGGCGGCAGTTCATCGGCCAGAAAACAACTGAATTCTTCGACAAATGGCATATTAAGCGAATACTCTCCACGCTATACCACCCCTCCACCAACTGCCAAGCAGAATCTTCCAACAAAACGATACTAAACATACTGAAGAAGAAGCTCGAAGACGCCAAAGGGCTATGGCCTGAACTACTACCAGATGTACTCTAGGCACACTGAACCACACCCAAATCCTCCACAGGAGAGACACCATACTCACTGGTCTACGGAACCGACGCTGTCATACCGGTCGAAGTCGAGGAACCAAGCCTTAGGTATTCGCATACAAGCGGAGCTGAAAACAACATGAACAGACTTCAAGATCTCGATGAGGCCGAGGAAAGAAGAGAAATGGCTCACATAAGAATGGTGGCCCAGAAACAACAAGTCGAAAGGTACTACAACAAGAGGGCCAAGATACGATCGCTCAAAGTGGGTGACTACGTCCTCAAAGCCAACGTTGGCATCAAAAGACCCAAGCGAAGGAAAACTGGGAACCAATTGGCACAGACCATACAAAATCACAGCGGCAGCAGATAAAGGGGCATTCCAGCTAGAGACAATGGAAGGAAAAATGCTCCAAAACAACTGGAACGTCGCCCACCTCAAGTATTTCCATTTCTGAAAAGCGTCTCTCGAGTCGTACTCTTTTTCCCTTGCCTGAGTTTTGTCCTAATTGGGTTTTCTCAGGGAGGTTTTTAACGAGGCGGCAGAGGACACACATGGGGATACTCACGAGGCAAGTCTATCACACCAGCCACTCCGTACGCCCTCCCGACTGGCATGACAAAGGGACTGGACTAGCATGATCTCGGACTAGAATGATCTCCAATATATGAAAGTCTACGGCCATCTTCAATGTATGAAAGGCTACAACCATCTCCAATATATGAAAGGCTATGGCCATCTCCAATATATGAAAGTCTACGGCCATCTCCAATATATGAAAGGCTACGGCCATCTCCAATATATGAAAGGCTACGGCCATCTCCAATATATGAAAGGCTACGGCCATCTCCAATGTATGAAAGGCTACGACCATCTTCAATGTATGAAAGGCTACAGCCAACTCCAATATATGAAAGGCTACGGCCATCTCCAATATATGAAAGGCTACGGCCATCTCCAATGTATGAAAGGCTATGGCCATCTCCAATATATGAAAGGCTACAACCATCTCCAATATATGAAAGGCTACGACCATCTCCAATGTATGAAAGGCTACGACCATCTCCAATGTATGAAAGGTTACGGCCATCTCCAACGAATAAATGGCTAAGGCCACCGTCGTCAATAAGTCGACCCGGCTCGACTACGACATAGTAACTCAATGGCAGTCGAAGTCACGTACATAGTAACTCGACGACAGTCGAAGTCACGTACATAATAACTCGACGACAGTTGAAGTCATGTACATAGTAACTCGACGACAGTCGAAGTCACGTACATAATAACTCGACGACAGTCGAAGTCACGTACATAGTAACTCGACGACAGTCGAAGTCACGTACATAATAACTCGACGACAGTCGAAGTCACGTACATAGTAACTCGACGACAGTCAAAGTCATGTACATAATAACTCGATGACAGTCGAAGTCACGTACATAGTAACTCGATGACAGTCGAAGTCACGTACATAATAACTCAACAACAGTCGAAGTCACGGACATAATAACTCGACGACAATCGAAGTCAAGTATATAGTAACTCGACGATAGTCGAAGTCACGTGCATGGCTGCGGCCATATCCAACAAATAAATGGCTAAGGCCACCATCATCAATAAGTCAACCCAGATGGACTACGACAAAAAAAATAACTCGACAACGGTCGAAGTCACGTACATGGCTACGACCATCGACAATATCACGGTTAAAGCAACCGTCACCATCATTTGCTAACGCTGTTCGACTAAGGCGCAAAGTACATAAGTAACGGACAAGGCGACGTTCCAGAAACACTGAAAAACCCTACAAGCAAACAAACAAGCATCCACTCTACGGAGTCGACATACCAAAACTAAAAGGTACGAAAAGAAACAGCAAAAGAGTAACTTCTATTATCATCAAGAAAAGTATTCATGTACAATGGGATCTATTCACATCCCCACAAAACAACAAAAACAATATAAATACGAGCCCTAGCATGCCCCGCCATCCTGTCCGCCGTCGCCCGCTGGTCCGTCATCTTTTCCGCTGCCGCCCTTAGCTTGATAAGCCACATAGATCCAAGACCCGGAAGCCAGATGGTTAACGTCTTCAAAATTATAGCCCGTACGGCCTGGGGAATCGGAACTATATCCACAGGCTTCTCGGGCAACCCGAACTAAATGTCGCTGGTCCCCTACCTCCACCTTAGTAGCTCGGACTGCAGCAAGCAACTCCTCAAACATGACCAGCTTGGATTCGGCATATACCCACATGTCTCATGCCTCGCCAGACACACTGTCGTCGGACCTGGACGCAGAAACCTGCTTGAGAGCCTCAATTTCAGTTGCCTTTGCATTGAGCTCGGCAGTTAAGGCATCGACCTCGGCACGCAAATTAGCGGCCTCCGCCGCTACCCCACGACTGACCTCCAATTCATCCTCCTTTGACTGGAGAAGAGTCTCCAGTTCAATATTTCGAGCCAAGACGACCATCAGCTGATCATCCACCTGCTCCAACTTATCTACCCTTCACTGCAGCTGAGCCACCGACTGCTCCAGGCCCCCAAGAAAAACCTGAAACTGCGGGTCCTGAGCGAATAGGTCCGCCAACGCCTGATGCTTGGCACGACACTCCCGGTACTTCTTTGCCACCATCTTGAGGGTGGCAGTCTTCTTCAGCGCTCGCCGACCCCTCTCTATCTCCAGAACGAGGGTCTAAAGAAGAGACAAAAAGAAGACAAATCAGCATGCACCAAAGTTCACTTTATAATACATAAAAAAGAACGAAGTGTACCTACAAAGCCGCACCGGCAACCCTTCGAGATAGATCCCTATCGCTAACGTCTTTCAAACTCCCGCGCTCAGTGGCCGCACACAATAGGGTCATATCCGTTGCGGCCTGCTCGCTGTGTTGTAACAGATTATATCCACTTGGGATCAAAATTCGGCAGTTAGACCCACCCGTCGTCATCCCCATGCGGGCTCTATCCCTCCTCGATGCATCCGCACCTGCAGGGGCCGCCCCAGGTTCCGCCCTCTCCTTATCATCTGCCTCCTCAGCAGCAGCCGACTCGCTACCCTCCAGAACACGTACGGGGGCAGTGTCGAGAACTGCCCTTCCCTGGGAAGCCGATCTCCCCAAGCGGATGGCATCAGCCATCAAAACTGGCCTTGACTCCGGACGAGGTTCACTCGCCCCCTCGTCCTCTATGGAAATCCCCTTGCCGAGCATCAACCGGCGCCTCTTCCTCTCCGGCGGCTCCTCGCCCTCAGAAGTCTCCTCCACGGGCTGAGGGGATGGCAGTGAAGGAGTTGCTTCGCTTGTGGACACAGCCACAGGCGCAGCCTCAGGTTGAGCAACCTCTAGGATGCCATCACTGGGCGATTCACGAGGTACGTATTCATCCCCAGAATCAGTCCCCAGACCACGTGTCAATGGATCGACGACTCCATATATTTCCCCTACTCACGTCATCACCCTCATAATAAGGTCAAATTCTCCAAAGACGAGGTCGGCATTTCGGCTCATTGAAGACGTCTACCGCATACGCCTCCAACGAGCGAAGGGACTAACTGTATGGGTTCAAATTTGACCCTATACGTCTCTACGCCAAAGGGTACACCCTGTAAGCGTATACCCATTATAATAAGGGCACGGTTCGGACGTGAGGGCGAAGGCGACGCCATTTAGAACTGGACGTCAACCACGTTCGATACTTTTATTACTATTTTAAGGAAGGCCCCTCCTTATAAAAAAGGGACCTTCCCATTGTAAAAGGCATCAGTATTATTATCCAATAATACAACTCTCTCAACTCTCTCTTATTCTCCCTTATTCTCTCTCTATCTTTTACTTCTGACAAACAACTGTTCTCAAGTTCATCATCTTGCAATATTAGATATGTCATAACGACATTGTTCTTACATCCCTAGGCTTATTATATTTTATTACGATTTACCCTTTCATATTTTTTTTTATTGTTTTAGCTTACAAAGTATCGTTTAATTTTTGAGCCAAACAAAAACCAAACTCTAGATAAATGAAATAGGTATTACCGGAAGGCTTTTGAATTTCTCTCCAAAAAATTAGATGTTAAAAAGGAAAAGTATTTATTTATTTCTTTTATTGAAGGCCAACAATATATGCATGTTCACGTCGAACCTAATTATTTTTCATAAATAATTACTTTGTTCGGTCGCAGTAAAACTTGGATACAAAATCTCTATTCACTCTAATATTCTCAAGTTGTATAAATTGAATAATCTAAAAGTTAAATTGCAGTACTAGAGATCTAGTAGCTTTATTTATTTACTAATTAAAGTCTGATGCAGTTGTTTAGCATGAGAAACATTTATTTGCTTATTTTTGGGCGAAAACATATGCTTTCACATGCATATATACTTCATTTGATTAACGTTGAAAATTGTTTTGATTACTTTTACGCAAAATCTCTACCGACTCTGGTTTGTGTAAATTTCACACATCGTTAAAACTATTAAAGTCGTGATAATTTTATTACTCATTGTCATTCATACAATAAGAAATACAGGAGAGGTAACAATAAGCCTAACAAAATATGAAGATGCTAATTAATTCTTGAACGACATATTAATAATATCTCCTCTCATCGGATATGCTGAATCCATTACCAGGAAATTTTGTTCTTTTGGGCATTCTTTTTAGTTCCAAGAACTGTCATTAGCCTTCTTCCTGGTAAAAGCACAGGCCGACAAAATATCAAAACGAAACTTAGCTGAGTTAAGAATAACATAATCCCAATCCAAACAAAAACAGTTCTTCTCCAAAGCCATATAATTCTCTTTATTTGAGGAAGCTCTGATTCCACATGTAAGGCTGCTGCATATATTTCTGGTATACCTGCGCCTTCTGGATGATACTCAGCTCTTTTTTCAAGAACAACTTTAAAACATGCTGTAGGCTCGAAACCTTCCGTGAAATCGTTGATGACTAGTTTCAAATTCTGGACTTCTGATTGAAAACCAGTGACAAGAGGGATGCTTTTTATCGCGGTTTCCACAATTCGGATTGGTTGGCTTTTGAATTTTAACATGCTTGGATAGCTTGAGGTTGCTGTCACTTTCCCATCTGCTGACAAGCAGTCCACCCTTACCTTCAGGGACAAAAGCTAGAGGTTCAATTATACATGGATTATAATGTAGTGCTTGAGTTTAATGTGGACATTAAATCTCTAATTGCATGCACCAACCGAAACAGGATGTAAGCATCTCTTTCTATAAGAACAGACAATGCTAGTGAGACTGTTTGATATGCCAGAAGCAATTTTTCGAAAAATATTTCAGTATTTGGTGAGAGAAAGTGAAGAACATTTTCTGAAAACTTTGAATATTAAAGATTGATAATAATATCTGAGTATTAGTTAAAATAGTGATACCTAGTTAAAAATTGAGATAATTTTTTTAAGAAAGTTGACTTCCGCCATAATATGAGGGGAAGTTGTTTTCCCTAGAGAAGTTTTTTGTCGCAACCAAACACTAGAAAATTTTTTGAAAAATATTTTCGGTACACCCTAAAAATAAAAAAAACAGAAAGAAAAAAGGCAAGAGTACCTGGAAAATCCCAAGCTTCCTGTTGTACTCAGATTCAGGCATGGTTAATGAAACAATAAGCTGCAACTTGTGATTATAAGGTATGGGCCGGTCTACAATATTTGGTTTGGAAATCAATGGAGTAGAGAGTCCAACAGATGATGCAAGTGGTACAAACGCAACAGGGCTAGTTTTTGTGTAATCAAAATTCAATATCTTTGTTGTCTCAATTGGTTCTTCCACCAAACGTCTCATTGTAACTCCACTTATCACAAATCCCATTACCAACAAACCAACCAACAAAAAACAAACATAGACAGCCCAGAACAAAGCCCAACAAAACCTAACTGTCAATTTCATCACAGATTTTTGTGCCTTAATCTGGCTGAATACAAATGACATCAAACTTAACCAAGATTTCGTGCCGAGATTCATTAGCTGTTTCTTTAATTGCTCTTTGGCTAAGGTTAGTGTGTGAAATGGTAAGGTCAAGATCATCATCCAATAGTTCATCAAAGTAATGGGAAATGTGAAGAGTCTTACCAATAGATTCATTTGAAATCCAACTAGTTTGAGCATCATTACTGCAAAAAATGCAGTGAAATCGAACGATAATTCAGTATTATAACTTCCTGAAGGAGAAGAGTTAACCACTTTTGGCATATCAAAATGCTCTTTACATGACTCAATTGCACATGATTTATTATCCTGAAGAGGTGATTTGCCTTTGTTTCTCCTTTGTTCACGAGCAGTTTCTTCGTCTGTCCATGAACTTAAGCTGGAGCATGAAAATGGCTCTTGTGATTTTCGAACCAGTAAAGCCTTTTCAGCTCCAACAAGCAAAGAATACTTAATCAAATTCATGAGAAAATTTGGTGATTTATGGTGATCTTTGCAACTCAATCCAAGAAAATTGCTATCAATGTCAACAGCATTTTCACAAATTCTTGCTTGTTCATCCATTGGTATAATGGAAAAGATTTATTCAAGAATTGGATAGTGAAAAAAGAGAGGTGACAAAGAGGGACTTCCCTGTGAAAATTGTTACTGATGGCAAGAGGCGTATTTTATAAGGGAAAAATTGACATTTTTATTTTCTTGGAATGCTAAACAAATGGAGGGTTCACATTGGTAGATTTGCTAGTTGCATTAGCCAATGGCACAATAAAATAGATTTGGTACATTGGCCCCTGATCACTGGAATTCTCAGCTCAACTTTCATTGTCACAGCTTCAGGATAATTTATGCTGCAGTGTGACACACAAATCAACATGTCCTCTTAATTCCCTCTAAACTTAAAAAATCAAAAATTTAGGTTAAATACCAAAACAAAAATAAAGAAAGAAGAAAAAACATATTAAGAGAATTCATTGAACTTTTATTTGGTTCTTTTTTTTGTTTAGTTTTTTCTTTACTACCAGTCTTGGAGTACAAAAAAAAAAGAAAAAAAGCAATATATAGACAGCAAATCTTATGCAAGCATTAATGGTTGCTTCCACTGTTCAAACAGATACAGACATTTTTATTGTTGCTCCAAAATACCCTTCTAGCCTTGAGTACATTATAATTATATTATCTAGGTAGAATATAGTCCAAAATGTCAGATCTTTTATGGCAATGGCACGCATACCCAGAGAAATTGTGACTCTCCGCATTCTAGTTTCTTTTGTATTCTTGGCTGGATGGGATTCCATTACTACATCAGAGAACTGGGAGAAGAACATGTACCTTGGATTAAATTTTATTTAAAATATTTACAGAAAATAATTAAGTATACAAAAGCACAAAGCAATGGCTATATATGCTGTCACATAATTGAAAGTATGTGGTACAGTTTCTATTTTTCAATCTTGTTATATGAATGGTAAATCTTGAAAATTTCACTTTAAATGAGCTAACTCATACAATTCAATATGGTTTCAAATATATGATGAATCTCTGCTTATACGGTACTGTTATAGATTGTTTACAATTCGATGTTTACACTATGGAATAGTAATCAAAAGCTACATCTGATCTGATAAAGATATTTTGTTCGACTTTCAAAATGAGATTCTGATGTTTTCTCTTTTCTTCTTCTGTCTTAGAAAAGCGGAAAGATCTCACTTTAGTAGCTTGTACAATCAGAAAAGTCAACTTAACACCTTCTTTTGTGAATATAAAGTATTGTCAATTAAAATGGAAGGGAGGAATATATACGCGCATGGAAGTGTGTGTATATATATATATATTGTTGTGATTCTCTAATCACTATGACGATTATTTGGGAGGAAAAATAATTTTATTACACAAGAATAGAATTACAGAGAATTTACACCAAGAATTTCTCTCTACAAAAAAAACCTCACCAAACTATCTTTTGTCCTCACAATCTCTTCCTGGATTGTATTTCAATCTCTCTGGATTGATGTTTTGTGTGTAAAACATAAGGATCTATTTATAGCCTTAAAGAAGGTGGTTGGTGGTTGAATTCTTCATTCAACAATGGAGGCTTCAACAATGGTGGCTTCTAGAATGGGTTGGTGGCTTCAACAATGGTGGGCTTCTAGAATTGGTTGTTGGTAGCAGTTGAACTTATCAATTCTCCCCCTTCAGCTGCATTCCAACACAGCTACTATCTGAAAGTTATTCCAATTATGTCTCTGCACAACTCTAACATTTCTTGAGTGACCACCTTTGTTAACATGTCTGATGGATTCTCCTTCGTGTGGATCTTCACTAGTTTCAACAGTTGTTGATCCATCACCTCGTGTATCCAGTGATAGCGAATGTCGATATGCTTTGTCCGAGAATGATACATTGAGTTTTTGCTTAAATCAATTGCACTTTGACTATCACAATGTATCTTATACTGTGCTTGATTTATCCCTAGTTCTTGGAAAAATCGCTTTAACCACAACATTTCTTTTCCAGCTTCCGCTACAACAATATACTCTGCTTCAGTTGTGGATAATGCAACACACTTCTGCAATCTTGACTGGTATGACACAGCTCCCCCTGCAAAAGTATAAACATATCCTGAGGTTGATTTTCTTCGATCAGGATCTCCGACCATATCTGAATCTGTATAGCCTTCCAAGACTGGATCAGCTCCCCCAAAGCACGGACTTGATTTTGAAGTACCTTTAAGATACCTAAGAATCCACTTAACTGCCTCCCAATGTTTTTTTGCAGGGTTAGAAAGAAAACGACTCACCACCCCTATCGCATGTGCGATATCTGGCCTCGTGCAAACCATGGCATACATCAGACTTCCAACTGCTGAAGAATATGGAATTGTAGATATCTCTTCAATCTCTTTCTTGGATGAGGGGCACAAACTTTTGCTCAACTTGAAGTGATTTGCCAAAGGGGCACCTACCGGTTTGGCATTACTCATATTGAATCGTTTGATCACCCGTTCAATATAATTTTCTTGAGATAGCCATAACTTCTTGTTTCTCCTATCTCGAGTTATCTGCAATCCCAAAATATGCTGAGCTGGACCTAAGTCTTTCATTTCAAAGGACTTAGAGAGTTCTTTCTTCAACTGTCTAATTTTTGTTGCATCTTGTTTGACGATCAACATGTCGTCTACATAAAGTAGAAGTACAACAAAATTGCCATCCGAAAATCTCTAAATGTAAACACACCGATCTGCAACAGTCCTTTTATATCCTTGACTTACCATAAATGAGTCAAACTTTTTGTACCACTGCCTCGGTGCTTGTTTTAGGCCATATAAACTTTTCGTAAGCTTATAGATGAGGTTTTCTTTTCCTGAAACCTCAAAACCTTCCGGCTGCTCCATATAGATTTCTTCATTTAGATCACCATGAAGAAATGTAGTCTTGACATCCATTTGTTCAAGCTCCAAATTCAAACTGACTACCAATCCAAGGATGATACGGATTGAAGTCAATTTTACAACTGGTGAAAATATTTCATCAAAGTCAATTCCCTTTTTCTGTAGGAATCCTTTAACTACTAATCGGGCTTTGTGCTTCACCACCTTTCCACTGCTATCTTTCTTGAGCTTGAATACCCATTTACTCTTCAGTACCTTCTTTCCTTGTGGAAGTTTCACAATCTCATAAGTGTTGTTTTTCTGTAAAGAGTTCATTTCTTCGGTCATTGCTTGCAGCCATTTTTCTTTATCCTTATGAGATATAGCTTCATGGAAACTTTCTAGTTCTCTATCTTCAGAAAGAAGAATATACTCCGATTCTGAGTATCGAGTTGATGGAATCCGACCTCGTTCAAATCGACGAGATTGTTGATTATTAGCTTCAGGAGGTGTACCATCATCGTTCCCCTACGATGGTTCTGTAGTTTCCTGAGGGGTTTGTGCCTCCCCCTGCCAAGCATCCTCCTGTTCTGCTTCTGGTACTGTTTCATGCTCCCCCATGCTATTTGTGGCAAACTGCAATGGAAGTGGATCTGGACCAACTTTTTGGGTACTGGAACTTCTTTCATGAGACATTGTGGGCTTTTCAATGTCTTCAATTGTCTGGTTTTTCATGGAATACAACATCCCTACTTCTGATTACCGTCTTCTGTATTGGATCCCATAATCTATACCCAAATTCTTCATCTCCATAGCCTATAAAGATACATGGTATAGTTCTACCATCAAGCTTCTTCCTGAGCTCCGTGGATACATGTGCATGTGCTAAACAACCGAATACCTTTAAGTGAGAATATGAGGGATTCTTACCAGACCATATTTTCTTTGGAATCTCAAAATTCAACGGGGCTGATGGTGACCGGTTGATTAGGTAGCAGGCGGCGCGAACAGCTTCTCCCCAGAATGGCTTAGGCAGCTTTGCCATACTGATCATACTTCTGACTCTTTCCATAATTGTCCGGTTCATTCTCTCGGCTACTCCATTGTGTTGTGGGGTGCGTGGGACCATCTTCTCATGTCGAATCCCTTGTCTCTTGCAATAGGAATCGAACTCCTTGGAAGTATACTCGCCTCCATTATCTGAGCGAAGGCATTTTAATTTCTTTCTCGTTTCACGCTCTACCATGGCATGAAATATCTTGAAATAATCAAAAGCCTGAACCTTTGTTTTTAAGAAGTACACCCATACCTTTCGAGAAGCATCATCAATGAATGTCAGGAAATACCTATTACCGCCAAATGATTTCTCCTCCATGGGACCACAAATATCAGAGTGTACCAGACTGAGAAACTCTAATTTTCTGGTTGAAAAAAATATAAAAGAGACTCTATGTTGCTTTCCGAATAAGCAATGATTACAAGGGTCTAAAGCAGCATTCTTGTCCATTCTGATAAGCTGCTTTTTCGTTAGAATTGATTTCCCTTTTTCACTCATGTGACCAAGTCTCTGGTGCCACCGGTTTTGAGACGCCTCTTTTTCCATAACATTGAGGTTGTCTGAACATACCTTCACATGAGTTTTATATAAGTTGCCACAAATATGTCATCGAGCGAGAATCATAACCCCTTTCAGCAATTTTCATGTGCCTTTTCCGAAATAACTTTCATAGCCCTGTTTGTCAAAAGCTATACCTGATATTAGGTTTAGACGAAGATCTGGCACATGACGGACATCCTTCAATATCATTGTACTCCCTATATTTGTTTGTATTTTGATATCACCAATTCCAAACTATCTCACAGGAAGAAGTGTTCCCCATGTTCACTACTCCAAAGTCTCCTGCTTTGTATGTTGTGAAGAAATCTTTTCGGGATGTGGCGTCGTATGATGCTGCAGTATCTACCACCCATTCATTGTCTTCTTGACTTGAGACGTGAAGGCATGTCTCTTCTTGGATGGAACAAATGGCTACCTCTCTGTAGGTAGTGACTAATGCATCTCCATCCTTCTGCTTCTACTGCTCCTTCTCCTTCTGCAATTTTCTGCAGTTCTTCTTTAAATGGCCCTTTATTCCACAGTGGTAGCACGCATATGATGACTTCCTACCATCTGTGGATTTTTCCCTACTCTTGCTTCTGCCTTTTCTCTTATCTTGACTTCTTTCTTGTTGTCTCCCTCTTTCTATAATAAGGGCATGTGACTCACCATGATCGATGTCCTTTCTTCTGACTTCTTCATTAAATAAGGCATCTTTAACCATAGACATGGTCAGATTTCCACTAGGAGCTGAATTACTAAGAGAGACTACCAGCATTTCCCAACTATCAGGAAGAGAACTAAGAAGTAGTAGGGCTTGCATCTCATCCCCGAGAGGCATGTCAATAGACGATAATTGATTTATCAAGCTCTAAAACTTACTGGTATGCTCAGCAACTGAAGTTCCGTGCTTTAACTTCAAATTTACCAAACGCCTCATCAACAAGGCTTTGTTCCTAGCGGTTTTGGCTTGATACATCCCTTATAACTTCACCCAGAGGGAATACGCGTCTGTCTCTTATGCAACATGATGAAAAACACTGTCGTCAATCCATTGTCGAATTTGACCGACAGTTTTTCTGTTTAATTTCTTCCACTCTGCTTCTTTGGTGGAATCGGGGTTCTTACCCTTAGATTCTATGGGATCAAACAAATCTTTACAGCTGAAGAGATCTTCCATCCAAGGTCTCCACAATATGTAATTTGTGGCAGTAAGCTTTATCATAGCTCTAAATAATGATGACTCTTCCATTATATCTTTAAAATGGCTTGGTCAAAATTTTGGAGCAGAATCTCACCAAACAGACCTCACCAACGTGTCCGAAATGGTGAAAAATGGTAGGATTGACTCTTCTTGGGTTAAAATAAGGCCTCCAGAAATTTTTCAAATTTACACCAAACTATTGGGGTTAAATTGAATATATACTGAACTTTTGGGGCAGATTTATAATTTTATTAACTTCAGGGGTTATTTCATAAATTTTAGAAAATTTATGATGATTGGGCGCTGATTAGACGCTTACTGGGTGATGACATGGCGCTAACTGGACGATTACTATTCACCTTCTTCTTCCTTGGACAGAAAATAAAACCATAATAACATTGTTGCGGCGCGCAACCCGATCCCTATCATTTATCACTGTTGCGGCGTGTAACCCCATCCAATTGTATCATTGTTGCGGCATGCAACCCGATCCATTTATATCACTATTGCGGCGTGCAACCCGATCCACTTATATCATTGTTGTGGCGCACAACGCGATCAAAATATAATGTCAACAACTATCATAACAAAAGTCCCGGCAAGGGGTCAATAACGAACTACACTATCCCGACAAGGGAATCAACAGTATGAATAAACACATCCCAACAAGTAAGGGTATACATGGACCGGGTTGGTTCGGTTTTTACCAAAACCAAACCAAATCAACCATATCGGTTTGGATTGGTTTGGTTTTGTCGGGTTTTTCGGGTTTATTTATTACATGAATATTATTTCAATCCTACTTTTTTAAAATTATAGATAAAGCTTTGATAAGTGAATATATGTTTAGAAAAAATATGGAAAAAATTGACAAACATATGATTTTTTAAAATATTCTAATGGGAGAATTTTTATAGTAACACATGATAGTTATTTTCTTAGTCGTCTAATAATAATGTTTTGTTAATTTACACTTTCAGGGTTAATACATGAGAGGATCCCAAATATTTCTACATTTTCTAAAAAAATAACTATAAACTCTTAAAAATATAAATAACATTTATATATTTATATGTCGGTTTGGTTCGGGTTTTTTTACTCAATACCAAACCAAGTCAAACTAAACCTAGTCGGGTTTTTTAATCGGTTTGGTTTGATTTTTTGGTTTGGTGCGGTTTTCCGGTTCGGTTTGAACACCCCTACCGACAAGGGAGAAACAACTATAACCAATCTCGTTCCAACATCAAACTACCTCAGCTAACACCAATACTCAATCATAAGTAATTCCCACAAAAACAATCTAAAACCTTGCTCAATATCAAGAATTCATCAATTTAAGCACGGCCACATGAAGCACCGTGAGAAACCTAAAGTGCTGGCTGAAAGGGCCTAGGAGGATGGCCTCTACCATACGAATCCCTGCCTCCAGACGAGGCATACAAAATCTTCCTAAAAGACGGGGCCTCTTGCCCGACCCATGACCACCTCCCTGCGACAGAACCATCTCCACTCTCCTGGCCACATTGGCCGCCTCCTCGAAAGTTATCTCAATCCCAGCCTCCCTAGCCATATAAAGCCGAATCGGCTGAATAAGCCCCTCGATGAACCTCATCACCCTCTCTCTCGGTGGGAAGTATGACCAGAGCATGACGAGCCAAGTCGATGAATCTAGTCTCATACTGAGTAACAGTCATAGAACCCTGCTGGAGACGCTCAAAATACCTCCGATATGCCTTCCTCTGAGTGATGGGGAGAAACTTCTCCAGAAATAGCTGAGTAAACTACTCCTAAGTCAAAGTTGGAGATCCAGCTGGTCTATCCAAGCAATATCCCCATGTTCCTGAGAACCTCATGACAGCTGTCTAGATAATCCCGGGGATCCTCAGAAGATGTACCGCTAAAGGTAGTAGTGAAGAGCTTGGTGAACCTGTCCAATCTCCACAAAGCATCGGCAGACATAGCTACTCCATCACTGGTCTGAGCTACCACACCTGGCTGAACTACTCTAACTAGTTGAGCTGATGGAGTCTGAAACTGGGGAGTCATCTGCTCCGGAGTGCATATAGCATGAGTCTGGGCTCCTCCTCCAGCCTGAGAAAGGGCTGGCGCTACAAGAAGAAAGCCTGCACGGGTGACACTCTCCATAAGGCCCACTAGACATACCAGAGCATCCTGGAGTATTGGGGTAACAATAAACCCCTCTGGGACCTGAGCTGGGCCCACCGAAAACTGTCTCAGCCGGAACCTCATCATCAAATTCAACCTGAGGCTCCACCGCTGGCGTTGCTGCTCTGGGCTGAGCTCTGTCACTGCCTCGGCCTCGCCCTCTGCCCCTCGTAGGAGCTGCTGCTGGGGGCTCGGGCTGCTAATTGGTGGATGAGAAAGCACGTGTTCTCGCCATATGTGAAAGAACATAGTAGAAATTAAATTAGCTTTGAGAAACCAAATTGCACGACAAGAAAGAATCAATGTGAAGTGTTTCCTAACTCTATAGCCTCTGGGGATGAATACAGACGCCTCTGTACCGATCTCTCAGACTCTACTAAGCTTGTCCGTGAATTGTGAGACCTATGAAACCTAGATCTCTGATACCAACTTGTCACGACCTGGATTTTCCACCCTCGAGAGTCGTGATGGCGCCTACTCGTAGAAGCTAGGCAAGCCACAAAATATAGAAATCACTTTACTTTTATATTTTAACCCCTTTTAGAAACTTCGATTAACAAGTAATCAGCATTGAATATTAACGATAAACAGAATAAGCGGAAGACTTAACAGATAAAAATAACCAAAACCAGTACTAAAATACCAATATACTCTTTTACCCGGAATTTGGTGTCACAAAATCACGGACTGTATATAAGTACTACATACAAGTGTCTGAAAAAGGAAATACATTCTGTCTCGGAAATAAGTAAAAACAGAACACAATAAAATATAGAAGAGAACGTCGGGCCTACGGACGCTTGCAGGACTACCTCGGGATCTCTAACTGAACTGAAGGCAACCTCCACAAGTGCTACTGTTCGAAAGCTGCTCCAGGATCTGCACATAGTATAGAGTGTACTATTAGCACAACCGGCCTCATGTGCTGGTAAATGTCTGGCCTAACCCCGATGAAGTAGTAACGAGGCTAGGACTAGACTCCAGATAAACCTGTGCAATTATATAATACACAACAGAAGACAACCAGAAATAAACAAATACAGATGGGAGGGGGCACATGCTGTGGGGAAATATCAAATCCAGTAGTAACTTAAGAGAGATATAAAAGAACAATTTAAGATATATATATCAAACCATAATAACACTGTTGCGGCACGCAACCCGATCCCTATCATTTATTACTGTTGCAGCATGCAACCCGATCCAACTGTATCATTGTTGTGGCGTGCAACTCGATCCATCTATATCATTGTTGAGGCGTGCAACCCGATCAATTTATATCACTTTCGCGGCGTGCAACCCGATCCAAATATAACAATGTTCTGGCGCGCAATCCGATCCAAATATACAGTCAACAACTATCATAAAAAGACTCGGGAAGGGGTTAATAACGAAGTACACTATCCCGGTAAGGGAATCGACAGTATGAATAAATACATTCCCGTAAGGGAGAAATAGCTATAATCAATATTGTTCCAACATCAAATTACCTCAGGTAACACCAATACTCAATCATAAGTAATTCCCACGAAAACAATCTTTACCTTGCTCAATATCGAGAATTCATCAATTTAAGCATATCTAGTGTCATTTAAGAACACAATAAATTGCCATTTAAGACTCACGGCCATGCTCGACACCAACGTATAGATACTCGTTACCATGCTTATACGTCGTACTCAACAAGAAGCAATTAGCACATAAGACACAACTCCTAATTCCTCAAGCTAAGGTTAGACCGAACACTTACCTCGAACTTCCACGGTCAACTCAAGCCTCAAACACTGCTTTCCCTTTCGAATTTGGCTCCAAATCAATCGTATCTATACATAATCGACTTAATAACATCAATAAATGCTAAACAATCTAATTCCAATACTTAATTATAGCTTTCTAATCATTCTTTTCAAAAAGTCAAAAATCGACCCTGGGCCTTCTTGGTCAAAATATGAGGTTCGGACCAGAACCCGATCACCCATTCACTCACGAGCTCGAATATATATTTTGTTTTGAAATTCGACCCCAAAACGAGGTTAAATTCCCAAATAATCATAAAGCCCTAACTCTACCCAAATACCTAATTTTCTACCCTTAATCTCATGTTTTACGCCTAGAAATCTAGTGAGTATTGATAAAAATGGAAAAAAACAAGCTTAGGATTACATACCTATAAAGTTATGGTGAAGTTCCTCTTCAAAAATTGCCCAAGAGGTGTGGAGAAGAAGAAGTTTGTGAAAAATGGTAAAAATCCCGTAATGCATTCTGTTTTTAGAACTTAAAATTACTGGGCGAATTTGGTCATCGCGTTCGCGATAGGCTCATCGCATTTGCGATGAGTTAGGCCTGATAGACCTTCGCGTTTGCGGAGAAGTAACTCCTCGAGCCTTCGCGTTTGCGTCCAGGTGGTCGCGTTCGCATAGGTATAATTTTCCCTTCCCCCTGACCAAGCCATAAGCCTTCGCGTTCACGATACCAAGCCCGCGTTCGCGAAGGGAAGACCCACCCAAAGCTTCGCTTTCGCGACCTCTCGCGTTCGCGTAGAAGGAGCATCATTAACTCATCGCGTTCGCGTAGAAGGAGCATAATTAACTCATCGCGTTCGCGAGGGTCCTCCCGTGAACACGAAAAAGAAAATACAAGAATACCAGCAACTGAAAACTGCAACTTTTTATGAGTTCACAACCTTCCGAAACACATTCGAAACTTACCCAAGCCCTCGGGGCTCTAAACCAAACATACGTACTAACTCAAAAACGTCATATGAACTTATTCGTGCGATCAAATCGCCAAAATAACCTCTTAAATAACGAATTAAACCTCAAAATCAATGAAATTTCTCAAAACTTCTTTAAACATCAGCATTTAAGGTCTGAATCACGTCAAATGGATTCCATTTCTTACCAAACTTTACCGACAACACATATAAACCATATTGAACATGTATCAGGCTCCGGAGCCATAATATGGGTCCAATACTACTATAGATTTCACTTTCAAAAACCTTTATATTTTTTAGAAAAGAATTTCTTTTAAAAATTTATTTCTCGGACTTGGGACCTCGGAATTCGATTCCGGGCATACGCCCAAGTCCCATATTTTTTCACAGACCCTTCGGGACCGTCAAATTACGGGTCCGAGTCCGATTACCCAAAATATTGACCGAAGTCAATTTAAATGCATTTTAAGCCAAAATTTTAATATTTTCATAGATTTTTCACATAATAGCTTTCCGGCTACGTGCCCGGAGTGCGCATGCAAATCGAAGTAAAGCTAAAAGAGATTTTTAAGGCCTCAAAATGCAAAATTTATTTTAAAGACAAGTGATGACCTTTTGGGTCAACACAGGTTGTGATCCAACCCTAGTGTGGATATTTGATTTTAGGGTTTGAATGTGAATGAGTTAGTGATATTTAGCCTAGTTCTTGCTAGAACTATAGAATTACTGGTTGCAAACATTCATTTACGCCTTTATAACTTAGTCTCTACTTGAGAAAGAGAGACTAAGTCTAGAAAAACTAGGCTAACAAGGAGTTGGGGTGAACTCAAGAAATTGATAGCCCTATTAAAGGGTTAAATCTAGAGATAGTATACCCGACTTGATCTAATATCACTTGAATTGCGTGAATACCCATTTGGACTTGAGAAAGCCAAATTGGGCAAAATCACTCAAACTATCGAGAGGTATAGAGTGAGTACCCGGGCGTGTAAAGGAGGGGGACTATCTGTATAGGGTAAAATTAGTTTGTATTAAATGATCAAACAATTGCGTGACACATGGAACCGGATGCGTGTCCTCGGAAGCATTGTTCCCGAAGCTAGGCTTGCCATTTTCTTTTATTTCAACGCTAAGTCTTATTTTTAATTTATTTTGTTTATCACTTTAAATCAAATCAGTTCGTTTGTCTATAAACCATACAACAAATTCAATTATATGGTTTTACAGGCAAACATTGACAACTCCATCTCTCATATGCAGTCTTGTCACTTGAAGAGGAAGTGGGAGTTTAATTTTTAATACTCCCTCCATTTCAAACAGATGGGCACTTTTTCCTTATTAGTCCGTTTAAAAAAGATTGATCCCTTTCAATATTTTCTTAATAGAAAGTATTTATTGCTATACAAATGCTCTAATAGGTTTAACACTACAAGTTTCAAAATTTGTATAGCCACACAAAAGCTATGACTTATTTAAGACCACATATGTCAAAAGTCTTCTTTTCTTTTGTGCTAAGTCAAACTAGGTCAATTTTTTTAAAAGAAAAGATTATACTCCCTCTGTTTCAATTTATGTGAACTTATTTCCTTTTTGGTCCGTGCCAAAAGGAATGACTCATTTCCTTATTTGGAAACAATTTACCTTTATGCAATGATTTATAGCCACACAAAATATATGTGCCTCATTTTACCCCACAAATTTAAAAGTCTTTTTTATTTTCTTAAACTACGTGCCCAGTCAAATGGATTCACGTAAATTGAAACATAGGGAGTATGATTTTGTGCTGATTACTAGGAAAGCAGTGTTTGAAAACAGGGTTTGCAAATTTGGATTTCAAATGTGATGTATTTTTTATTTTCCAACTTTTCAGAAAGATAATTTTGCTTCGCGTGTGATGACTTAAGCCGGTGTTAATTTGAGCTTGATAAATAAACTGCAATCGGTTGATCATTAAGTCACAAAGCACTTAACACAGTCCAAAGAGGGTGGACCGAAGAAACAGAAGTTTTTTATCACTCTCTTGACCACTCAATGATGTATAGTTAGAGGGAGATTGAACTTACGGAAATTTTTCGAAGAGAGCTTTAGAATTTCCTATCCCTATTCGTTCGAAGGCGTTCTTTAATTAATTGTATTCCAGTTTCGTGAAAGGCTCAAAGCAACAATCATTTTTGAAAGGGCAACCAAAAGATTGATATACTGATAAAAAAGTTCAATTTCTATACACCCATAGTGAAGAGAAATTTTACACTAATAAATTAATTGCGATAAAACTGATGATATAAAGTGCGCTTATTGAATAAGTTCAAATACATTCATAGCGTTAAATATCCACACTTTCAAAGATACTCTTTACCATGGTATGATATTATCTGCTTTGGGTCTAAATGAGATTTTTCCCAGAATATTTTATACCATTATTTTTCTTTATTACTTTCAATGTGGGAGTTTGTTTACACACTCCCAACAATATCCCCTTGAAATAAATTTCACATGATCCACATGTTTTTGGGCTAAAACAGTTCAAAAATACTTTTAAGATGGTATGATATTATCCGCTTTGAGCGAAGCCCGTTCGGTTTTTTCCAAAATGCCTCACACCATTAAGAGTATTCAAACTCTTTATAAATAGCTTATTTTTCTTTTTTACTTTTCGTGTCAGACTTTGTTCACACTCCCAACATAAACCTTGTGGCCTTTTTGTATAATCTTTTTTGTGACTTGAAGTCTTACTTACTAAACAGTACACAGAAAAAAAAAGTATTACTACTACTCATTGATTAAGTAAGTAACAATTGCGTCATTTAAAAGTTTCAAATTATGTGGTAAAACTTTTTCATAGTCTGTAGATATAAATACTCAAACTAGAAGAAGACTAAGGGGTGAGAAATAACAAAACTAAGCTTCTTCTTCTGTTTCTCTCTGTGTCTATAAAAGTAATCTTTGAAGGCATGATCAGAAACGTGGGATTGAGGATTGGCTGGACATTCTTCACACTCTTCATCTGTATACTAATAACCCTGCTGGTGCTTCTTCTGCACCACACAAATAAAGCACATAATCCACGGCCTTATCCACACAAGAGCTGCAACTTTTTCCGAGGAAGTTGGATTGAAGATGAAACTTATCCTCTCTACAACTCAACTCATTGTCCTTTCATTGAACATGAATTCAACTGCCAAAGAAATGGTCGTCCTGACAAAGCTTACCTTAATTACAGATGGAAACCCCATGGTTGTTCCTTAACAAGGTACCCCCTCGATCTAGCTATCTCCATGGGCTTAATTTCTTCACATGTTCATTCACTTTCTTTGTTATTTCTATATACTGATGACTGTGTAAATAATTTTCACCTTAACAACCTTTCACCTTCCATATTAATCTAATGTGGTAATTACTTGGATGATAGCGTAATAACTGGCTATAATTAAATTGAACTAAATGATTTTTCTACTGTTGTGTCTGGTGCAGTGGCGGTTGGAGGCGGGATTACCGCCAAGGGGTTAAGAAAAAGTTAAAAATGATATAGCTAGTGAGAATATAACCAATGACGTTAGAAAGGTTTTGAACCCCTTGACCACAAAGTTATGCATTTAGGCTGTGTCAAGGGGATTCAAAACATAATATATTTTGGTGAAGAGGGGTTCGAGTGAACACTCCTAAATCCAGCCCTGGTCGGGTGCACATAATTTAAACACTCTGTACTAATAAAGGCATATATTAACTTGCAGACCATTTTTTGGTTTTTGTTAATCTTGCTAGAAATTAAATACTTGAACCCAATGTTAGTTGTGGTTAGATGGAAAGACAGAAGAAGATGGACGTCACGTGAGCTGTGATATAAATTTTTTCTAGTAGGTAATAAAATGGTGACAGGTTAACAAGTCCAGAAAAAGTGGAAGGCACAATGATATTCTTAAAGAAATCTCGAAAACCAAAACGCAATCTTCGCTTTGCCTTGTAATTGGCTAATCCATTTCTCTGTTTTTGCTCCACAAAATATTTCCCTTTTTCATTTTCGTTTCGGCTTTTCTACAATCAGCCATTTTGTTCAAAGACTTTGGTACACACATATTTGAATAGTTCTCCCCTTTTGTTCCAATAAGATAATAAACCCCTCAATATAATTTAACATGGCATGTTATTTTCTTGCATTTGACTGGAGTGTGTTACATGACTGACATAGATTAACCCTCTCCATTTGCTAAAATAAAAGATCAATGTTTTGCGCGTTTAACAACTCTTAACGACATATGTCATGGGTCATGGGGATGAATGACCAACTTGCTAAATATTCTTTTTTATCTTCGTTAAATTAGTTAAAAAGCTCATGCATCCCCAACTTTCTAGCTTTCGGTTCTTATCTTTGTTAAAGTAGCTAAAAAGTTCACATCATAAGGATATCTCTATTATTTATTTTATTTTTGTTCAAATAAATCGGGAAGAATTAATCAAATAGTTGTCCGCTTAATTTCATAAATTAAAAATAGCCGATAAATGTATAATATATATAAAAATTATGTTTAATATATGTATAATCTATATATAATCAATGTATAATTATGTACGATTTAAAAAAAGTAAATATTGCATTTGGCCGGTTATTTGTGTCTAATAAGGGAGAAATTCAAAAATAGCCAGATTTACAAGTGGTGATTAAAAAATAGCCACAATTTTAACAGTAATCGAAATTTAGCCATTTTTCATGTAAAGATAAATCTAAACGAAAACATTGTTCAAAATCCAGTATAATATATCGGTCCAACATAATATATTACTCCCTCCGTTCCAATTTATGTGAACGGCACGGAGTTTAAGATAAAAATGAAGACTTTTGAAATTTGTGGTCCTAAACAAGTTCAAAAAGGCCCAGAGTATTTGTGTGGTTATAAAAGCTTCCCATTAAGGGTAGAGTTGTAAGTTTAAGCTAAATTGTTACTAAATTTAGAAAGGGTTCATTCTTTTTGGAACGGACCAAAAAGAAAATAGGTTCACATAAATTGAAATAGAGGGAGTAGAACTTTTCGCTTGTTGGAGTTCCAGCATAATATGCTGGAAGTTCAATCTCTTGTATATTATGCTGGAACTTTCGTGTTGCAGCAAAACCGTGGCTATTTTTCAATGACTTTGCAGACGCTAGGTATTTTTGAATGACTAGTCTGAAAACTGGCTAGCCCGTGCTATTTTTACTCCTAATAACCGGTTTAGTGCGGTTCATGCCGAAAATTAAATAAAGACAGAATAGCCTAGTAGACCATTGTATTTGTTCCGATTTGTCATCCCGGTCCCTATACTTCACAAAATTTCATCCTGACACCTCTACTTGTTCAAAATAACTCTTTTAAACTCTTTCGACCTCGCGTGGTCTTCAACGATCCAATATGGATGACACATCCATGTCCACCTCAAATTCATATTTTTTTTTTAATTTATTTCAAAATTTTCTACTTTATTTTTTATTTTATTTTCACTTCACTTCACTCCTCCCCTCTACTCTCTATCTCCTGCTATTCCCACTTGTATGCCGCCACCCTCACCACCCCAAGCAGTTCCCCCTCCATTAATTCTCTTTCGCAACCCCCAAAATTCTCTAGTTCTATTATCCCAAATACACCCAGCAATCATTCTTCAAAATGCTCATTATCAAATGAAAACAAAAACAAAGAAAGAAAAAGAAGAAAATCAAATAGATAATAGAATTAACACTTCCTAAATTCTTACAAATCACAGCCACCTTATCCGAAATAAAACGTTGGAATCATGCTATTTCTATATTATTAGAAACAAAGAATAAAAAAAAGGGGTTTGTGAATATCCGCTATAATTTTTCGAGAGATTAAAAATGGAAGAGGGACAATTGAAACTGCAGCTACTATAAAATTCAATAATTTTCACAAATCAAGCAAGATTTGGGTGCTCACACACCATTATATATCAGATGCGGGCACCCCTTTTAGTATTTCTCGTCCGATTTGATTGAACTACTAGGGTTGTTTTATATTCTATTATAGAGGGGTGATACATAAGAAAAAAATTATGGTGGTCATCGGTGGTCTCCGCGCTGGTGATGGTTCGAACTTTTCCGGTGTGTTCCTCGCCATTGATGGTTCGAAGGTTTCATCTATAACCAGTGATGAATTTTCGATATGCTCCAGTGATATTCCTAGTCTGTTTGATTTTTTCTGGACGACGTTCTTGTTGATAACTTATCTTTATTCTAACAAATTTGCCTAAGAAAATAATGATGATTTTCTTTATGATAAAAAGAAGAAGTTATGACAATGGCAGCAACAGGAAGAGAACATGTATTCTTCGCTAGTCTTCATTTTTCTTTTTTTTTCTTTTCTAATTTTAGTTATTTTTTGTCGAATTATTGTATTCACGCTCTTTTTGCGCGTGTGTACCAATCATTTTAGCTACCTCAACATTATTTACGCCATATAAACTGTCAAAGGGGTTTAAAGTAGTGTGTTTTAATCACTATAAGTATCTATGAAACTTTATAGAATATAGGGACCGGGATGACAAATCGGAACAAATACAATGATCTACTTGGCTATTCTGCCTTAAACAAATGACAACTTTAGTGGATTCTTCAAAAGATGGCTACTTTTTGTCTTTATACAGATTTAATGGACGAGCATTCTTAAAGAAATTCAAAGGAAAAAGCATCATGTTCGTAGGAGATTCCCTCAGCAGAAACCAATGGCAGTCACTTATATGCCTCCTTTACACATCAGAGCCAAAAGCCGATTATAATGCAACCAGAGTTGGCGATGTCTCTATTTTCACATTTTTGGTAATTTTCTTTTCCATTTCTCTTAATTAAATAGCATTTGTTCCATAATTAGTTCTCACAGAATTATGGTCAATCATTGAACTTGGTTGGATAAATTTTGAAGTAAAGAGTTTCAATAGTTGTGCCTTAATAATTTTTTTCAGTAACGATTCAGTATCTAAAATACACTGATTCGATGTCATTTTTATCTTTATACATATATAAAAATTCCACCTTGTGATAATGAAGGGTTTGGCTGGATTGCTAAAGCCTAATTAATCAAAACGAAAGCTCTATCTTAAGTTCTGGGGGCCCCAAATGTGAAATTGACTGAAAACGAACTGATTCAGTAAGTGTAGAACGGGTATAGAAAAGAACATTTTTTTCTTATAACCAAGCTGTTCCGATAGTAACATGAGCAATTGGGTCACGTATCTTATCTAATCGTTAGATCTTTCAGTATCAAAATTTATCAGTTTGTTATGAACCATATGCTTGGCCTTAAAGTCCCTCATGGATTAGATTATTTGTTGGAACTCTCTCAACGGATTATGCAAAAGGCTTAATTTATTAGATAGAAATCATTTTTATATATTTAGTCTGGGTATGGAATAATAAAGAATTCTTCATACGTTTAATTCTATTTCTTGGTCAAATATATAAATATTTTTGTTAATGAAAAGTAATGAGACTCGAAATCAGGACCTCATCGAATTATATATTGAATTGTGGCCCTTTTCAGGATTTTGGAGTGAAAGTGATGTTGGACCGGAGTGTATATTTGGTGGATGTTGTGATGGAAGAAAAAGGCAGAATTTTGAAACTAGACTCAACTGAGGGTGGCAAGTTATGGAAAGGAATTGACATGCTCATATTCAACACTTGGCATTGGTGGAATCGCAGAGGAGTCGCTCAACCGTTAGTTCACACTTCACACTAGTTGGCTTATTAATTACTTTTACTATACATACATAATCTTAAGAGCCAAAATTTCGCTATTTTTCTTTATCTTTCAGGTGGGATTACATTAAAATAGGAGGCAAATACTATAAAGACATGGATCGTATGGTTGCTTTTGAGAAAGCCCTACGTACATGGGCCAAGTGGATTGACACCAATATAGATCCTTCAAAACAATTGGTTTTCTTTCAAGGAATCTCACCATCACATTACAAGTAAGAGTAATTAACTGATACACCAATCTCATAGGTTCAACTGAACGCATCATTTTTAACACAACAGTAAATTTAATATATGAATCTATCTATGCTCGTGTGTCAAAAGATTTTGCTAATTTGATCAATTTGTCATTCTTTCCTCTTTCATTTCGCCCAACAGTGGTACTGACTGGAATCAACCAGGCATAAAATCTTGCTCGGGGCAGAGGCGGCCGCTAAGTGGATCGATATATCCAGCAGGTTTACCACCAGCATTAGGGGTGCAGAAGAATGTGTTGAGAATAATTGAGAAGCCAGTGACATTGCTTGATGTGACTAACCTTTCATTACTACGTAAAGATGGGCATCCTTCAATTTATGGGATGGGTGGGAGAACAGGAATGGACTGCAGTCATTGGTGCCTAGCAGGAGTTCCTGATACTTGGAATGAAATACTCTATAACCTTATTCTTTGATTGCTATTTTATACCATATTAATTCTTCAAGCTTTTCAATGATTCATGGAACCACAGAAAAAGAAAAGAATTCGTTGTTATCAGTGAGAATATATTTGAGGAAAAGTTGAGAAAATAATAATAGCACTACACAATTTTTTGACAAATTTTGAGTTCATTCTCTTTCGGATCACATCAAAAGTTTTCATGTTTTTTATTTGGGTCACTTCAAAACTAATATACGTGGTAAAAGCAGAATTCAGTTACTCCCTCCATTTCTTTTAGTTTGATTTGGCGGAAAATTTAAAAATATAAAAAAAAAAAAAAAATTAAATCTTGTAGTGTTAAGCTAAAAGTGTGTATAATAAAATAGGCCAAATACATAACTGAGCCCTTAAACTTGGTTTTTTTTGTCACTTGGGCACTTAAACATAGAGTTGCTCCTATCAGACCCTTCAACTAAACCACATATGTGCCAATTAACCACTTTGTAGACCATCTGAGAAAAACTTTTATAAAAATTATTGAATATCTAATTAGCTGCAGTTGTATATTTGATAGATTTTAAGGCTTTCTTCTTTGCTTATGAAATAGTTGCATTTGTATATTTGACAGCTTTGCTATTTTGCTGAAGTACTATTTTTGTTAAAAGTTGTTAATGTCAAAATGCAACTTCTATCAACCACTTGTGCGTTCTAGTTTGTAAAGTTTTATTCTAGTAACTTACGAGTGCCGTAAAGTTTCATAAGCACTCAATTATTTCACTACAAAGTGCTTATGAAAATTTTCATGGTATCTCCTATAATCGTACTTTAGTGCCGTAAAGTTTCATAAGCAAAGAAGAAAGCCTTAAAAGCTATCAAATATACAACTGCAGCTAATTACATATCCAATAATTTTTATAAAAGTTTTTCTCAGATGGTCTACAAAGTGTCTAATTGGCACATATGTGATTTAGTTGAAGGGTCTGATAGGAACAACTCTATGTTTAAGTGCCCAAATGACAAAAAAGATCAAGTTTAAGGGCCCAGTTATGTATTTGGCCATAAAAATAACATATGAATTTTGTGATCTTAAATATGTTATGTCATTCATATAAAGAAGTATCATTACAGGTAAAATAAGAATCTTAGAATTAAAATATACTAAATAGAAAGTAACACTTTTTTAAGCAGATTACAAAGAAAATAAGAGATGCAAATTTAGATAGAGGGAATACAAGGCAATTAATTTTCTTCTTTTGTTGCACCCTGAATATCATATGCACTAGAAAAATGGGAAGAAAAAAAATTGCATTTCTCGGGTGCCCTATGTCACGACCCAATTTCACTCTAGATCGTGATGGCGCCCAACACCGTTGTAGGCGAGCTAACGCGGAATTTTTAATAAGTTTTTGTTTTATTTTATTAAAATAGTTAGCCCAAACTCTAATTTAAATTTTAAGACGAGAAATAATTTACATCAAACTGAAGTAGTTATACAACCCAAAAAAATAGTTTATAAATGTGTGTGCCAAGACCTGGTATCACAAGTACAAGGGCATCTAGTAGAATATACAACAGAATAGTCTATCCTACAATCAGAACTAGAATAGACAACAAAAATACAGAAAAGACTCCATCACGCTGCTGGTCGGCATAGGAAAAGGGGCAGCTCACCATGGAATCTCGGACTTCGATCAAACGTGTGTGCCAGACTGATAGCCAGATGTACCTGCCTCAGATCCTGTACAATTAAATACAGAAGCGTAATATGAGTACATAAAGAATATATACCCAGTAAGT
>MU705512.1:237908-264033 GCA_026770625.1 Nicotiana glauca | reverse complement strand
ATATATATATATATATATATATATATATATATATATATATATATATATATATATATATATATATATATATATATATGCAATAAGTCACTCCCTAGACAATTTCATAATTAACAATTTACATTTCAGGGCATTTAATAAGACTAGCCATGAATATGAAATCACATAGATAACATGCGCACATTATGCCGAGGTCGTACGGATCGGTCCAACATAAAAAGAAATGTGCACTGCCAGAGGGTCGAATGGCGCGAACCGCAGATGTATCTATTTCTACCAAGGCGATTGGCCATATCCACAAATAATCAATCATCATCAAGAGGGCACATAAGGCACAATCATAATTAAATAAATTCATACGAGTCATCAAGTGAGCACATGTGTTTTTATACGTTTTTCTAACTCCTAACAAGTTCTAAATGATCTCATAATCATGAAAAAATATAGGCATTTACAAACATAGCATGATATGGGTCCTAAACTACCCGGATAATTGACATACTAGTAGCTATGTATGGACTTTCGTCACCTTGTGCGTGCGTAGCCCCCACAATTTAGCAAACATGATTGATTAACTCGTCTATAGGGACAATTCCCTCTTACAAGGTTAGAAAAGAGACTCATCTCGTTCCAAAACGTGCTTCCAATCCCAAGAATGTTCTCAAACCCCTCAATTTGGAGCCGAACAATCCAAAGCTAATTAAAGGAGATAGAAACTTGCCAATATAAGTTCAAGAGATCGCATTTTAATTATTAAAGTAATTTTCCAACCTTCACATAAGTTTCCTAAAATCCGACCTCGGGCCCACGTGCCCGGATTCTGAAATTTTCGAAGGAAATTGTTCTCCATAATCTAAGGATCAATAGTATATGATATCTACTTCATTCCATAACAAATTCCAGAGTAAAATCTATGTTTTTATCAAAACCCTAGATTTTACGCTAATCCCTTAATTTTTCCTAATCTTTTGTGTTAATCTACCCAAAACTCAAGTATTAAACTTAGAAATAAGGAGGATGAACTTACATCAGGATGCTAGATGGAAATCTTCTCTCTAGAGCTCCAAAATCGCCCAATAAACGAGTGAAAAATGGGTTAAATGGCCTGGAGCCCGTATTAAATGAGCTTACTGCTTCAGTGATTCCTGCATCTGCGGTCATGGGCCGCACTTGCGCCCACCGCATCTGCGAAAAGGGCATGCTTCTGCGGAATCTCAGCTGGACTGTTGGGCCGCATCTGCAAAATTCAAGCAGCTTCTGTGGAAAAATATCCGCTTCTGCGGCTTTGGGCCTGGCCTGGCTTGGCCGCACCTGCGAGAGGAAAACCGATTCTACTGTCTCGCACCTGTGGCTGACAAACAGCAGGTGCGGTACTGACAGGTAGCTGGAGCTTTAGCTCCTTCCCAAAATTTCTAACTTCACTCGGGCCTCGCTCGATTTACGCTCAGGGCCCGCGGGCCCCGCCCGAATATATCAAAAAGTTTGAAATCATAAAACGGATTTGCTCGAACCCCCGGAATGTCCGAAACAACGCTAAATCTAAGAATCACCCCCTAAAACCAATTTAATCAAACTTATGAACTTCAAGTTCTTCAATTCACTTCTAACGTGCCGAAATATACTGAAACTACTCAGATTGACACAAAATTTTGCAAGCAAGTCTTAAATGTTATATTGGACTTGTATCGGGCTCCAGAACCAACATACGGGCCCGATACCAACATGATCAAGCATTATTCGATTTCATTAAATCCTTAGAATTTCCAGTTTAACAATTTTCAATAAAAATTCATTACTCGAGCTAGGGTCCTCGGAATTCAATTTCGGGCATACGCTCAGGTCCCATATTTCCCTGCGGACCCTCCCGGACCATCAAAACACAAGTCCGGGTCCGTTTACTAAAAATATTGACCAAAGTCAAACTTACCCTTTTAAGAAAATCTTAAGAAATCAAGTGTGCTTATTTCAACCCAAACTCCTCCAAAGCCCAAACCAACCATCCCCGTAGGTCGTAAATTAGTTAGGGCAAGCACGGAAAGTCTTATTTAGGGGAATGGGGTTTTAAAGAGAAAAACAACCAGTCGGGTCATTACATCCTCCACATCTTGAACAAACGTTCGTCCTTGAACGAGTTTAGATTCATACCTGAAGTGCCGAATAAGTGTGGATATTTGCTATTCATGTCCTCCTCAGACTCCCAGGTCGCCTCATCAACTGGTTGGCCCCTCGATAGGACTTTTACTACAGAAACCCTCTTGGATCTCAAATGGCGCTCTTGCCTATCAATAATGGAAACTGCCTCCTCCTCGTAGCTCAATCTGTCGTCAGATTCCTATACCTTGGACTTCCCTTTCCGCCGAGCCTCGCACTACTAAAAAAACCAGGGTTTAGCGACGGACAAAATCTGTAGCTAAACAGAAAAATCCGTCGCTAATCTCATTTAGCGACGGATTAGCGACGGATTATCAAAAAATTCTGCTAGCTACGATCATTTTAGCGACAGATTAGCAATGACGTTCGTAGCTAATTCCAGTTTTTTTTATAGTGTCGGCAACATAATCCCAGGGTATTGATTTTGAGTTGAATCGGGGTGCGGTTTGATACTGTCCCAGTGAAGGGTGTGACCACTTCTACTTCAAATGGAGTAGGAGTGGCTACGGGTGGAGCCATTTCTACCTCGAATGGATCTGATGTAGTTACCTCAACCTCGATTGGTGCCTGAGTCTGTGACTACGACCTTAGAGTCATCGCCTTCTCGAATAAGTTCGATCGACCCCTCAGGGCCCCATTCTTCATTTTTCTCTATTATATGTATACCATCACCTCTATGATCAGGGAAGGGATTGTTGTGGACGTTAGGTGCGACTTGCTTTGCTTGTATGACCTTGTTGTCAATTAGCGTTTGGATCTTATCCTTCAACGTCTGGCACTCAGCAGCGGTGTGCCCCTTTATACCGGAATGGTACACACATGTTTTGTTCGGATTTACCCACTGGGATAGATTTTCTAATGCCACGGCAGGAACAAGAGTGACATAACCGGCGGCTTTCAACCTTTCATATAATTGGCCGATGGGCTCAATAATGGCAGTATACTGTCTGGGTGGCTTGCGGTCAAAGTTTGGTCATGGTCTTGGATAATTTTGGTGAGCTAGTGGTGATTGGAAGTTGGATGGTTGGGAGTTATAAGTGTGATGGACAGAAGATGGTTGGGAGTGTCTGGGAGATGAAGTTTGATATGTGGGCGGTGATGCTTGGTATGATGGTAGAGGTGTTTGATATGTGGGTGGAGGTGTTTGATAGACAAGGGGAGATCTTGGGGCCTGGGCTACCATTACTGCCCCAACATCTCTCTTCTTCGATATATCACCTGACTAAAGTGCCTTATTCTTGGCTTGCAATGCGTCGAAGTTTGTTACCATCCCTCTCTTGATTCCTTCTTCAATTCTTTCTCCGAGTTTGATGATGTCAGATAATTTATGATTTTTGATAACCATCAGCCTCTTATAATATTGCGGGTATTGTGCCCTGACGAAGAATTTATTCATCTATTCTTCATCCAAGGATGGCGTGAACTTGGACGCTTCCGACCCCTAGTGAATAGCATATTCACGAAAGGTCTCAGTAGGTTTCTTCTTAAGATTCTGAATGTAGAAGACATCCGGTGCATTCTCTATGTTGAACCTGAACCGGTCCATGAAATTCGTCGCAATGCTTACCTAATTGGACCACTTCTTAGGATTTTGGCTGATATACCAAGACAAAGCATCCCCAGTAAGGCTCCTCATAAAGCGCTGCATTTGGATCTTTTCATCCTTCCTGACCCAGACAAGTTTGTCACAATAAGATCTTAGATGAACCCTGGGATCACCTGTACCATCGAACATTTCGAACTTGGGAGTTTTGTACCCCTATGGTAGTTCAACATCCGGCTGTATGCACAGGTCCTCATAGTTCAAACCCTCTATTCCTCTATCGCCCTCAACACCTTGCAATCCTCCTTTACTTGCTTGAGTTCGGCCTTGGTCACCAAACAAATATATCGAGACATGGGCTCGCATCGGCCTGGTATGGAGACAAGTTTTTCGAGTTTGAAATTGGATGTTATCTCACACGGCAGGGGGATTCATTCGTTGATACGGGGTGGAACTACCATTTTACTCTTGGTTTATCGAGAAGATGAAGGAGCTTTTTTCCTTTTGATGAACAGATTTAGAAGTTTTAGCCATCACTATGCAGTAGATCCAAGAAGATGAAAAATGTTGTTAGTAAAGAGAAGGGAGAGCTCAAGAAAATTGAAAAAGGCTAAATGAGACTTTGAAAGCAATGTGGAAATAAAGTTTGTAAGGTTGTGGGATCTATCTATTTATAAAGATCATTTAAGCGTGCTAAGGAAGCCAAAAGGTCGACCGTCAGCTGCCTCCAATTAATGATTTTGGGAATCATACAAAAAGCAACTTTTCAGTTACTTCAACTGCTTTTGTCATGATATTGGTATCAGGACCAAGGCATGGGGAATTAATTTGTCAAAAAAATCATTAAGAACAGTCTACAAGTCAAGTTCGAGCAAAAACTCACTCGACTACTAAGCCCAAGGGCTACCGAGTTCGAGCAAATTCTCACTCGGGGACTATCGATAAAACCTAAAGGCTAGCTCTATTTCGAGTTCGAGCAAACACTCACTCGACTATTAAGCCCAAGGGCTACCCGAGTTCGAGCAAATTCTCACTCGGGAGCTATCTATAAAGCTTAAGGGCTATCTTTATTTCAAGTTCGAGCAAACACTCACTCGATTACTAAGCCCGAGGGTTACCCAATTTCGAGCAAATTCTCAATCGAGGACTACGAAAAGGTCTAAGGATTAGCTTTGTTTTGAGATCTTGCTCTCACCTGACTCAGGCTCGAGAATCCTGGCATTCCAAGTTCACCTCAAGCTCATCTCAAGGATTAAAAAAAACCCCGAAGTGTATTGTATTGATCGATTTAAAACCTAAGGGTTTATTATGTCCTAAGCTCGATATTTGGGATAGTCATTGAAATCATAAAATAGAGTCTTTTACGAATAAAGACAGAATAAAATTCAGCATGGGCCATACAAAAAGATCATTTCCAAGAAATGATAACAAAGTATAACTATGGCACCCACGAAGGATACTTACACAGGAACAAAGAAGAAAAAACAAAAGCTAAAGATCCTAATTCACTCTTAAGGCTCGAGAGCATCATCTCCGGAAATCCTCTTCTCAGGGACACCATTTCCGATCTTTGAAAACATTTGGCAGAAGGCCCTCGATAAATGTGATTATATCTTCAACAACCGAGGTTGAGCGTTCCGTTGAAATTTTGGGTAATAATACATCAAGAAAGAACAAAAAGACAGAAGGGGTTGCGAGATGCACGAGAAACAATCCAAGAGTATTCATCCTCGGAACTTTGTTCCGGTGCAGGATGCAAAAGTTATAGATAATAGTGCCACCTCATTCCATGGAAAGCAAAAAGAATGAAGTGTCACACCAGGTTGAAGTGAAGAGAGATAAACAATAGTGTAAAGTTCACATATCTTCTGATACGGGAAAAATTCGACACCTTTCTCTCTTTGTCTCGAGCCAAAGCTTTAAAAGAGGGAGCCTTGGCGTAACTTGTGAGATTGATGAAGCGCCAAACCAGGTTGAAGTTAAGAGAGATGAGAAGCAGTATAAAGTGCTCATATATTTTGATACGGGACAAATTCGGCGCCTTTCTCTCATTGTTTCGAGTCAAAACTTTAGAAAAGGGAGCCTTGGCGTAACTGGTAAAGTTGCTGCCATGTGACCTTGTGATTACAGATTTGAACCATAAAGATAGATGAGGAAGAGATAGAGAAGGGAAAGGGCTAAAACTTGAAGAAGAAGGAATGAGTGTAGTTTTTGTTTAGCCAAGTAGCTCCCTATTTATGGAAAGCCAATGATGGTTCGCCGGCACTAATGGCTGACCAATGCTGGCATGCATTCAATATTTTTGGGAAATGAACCGATGTTTCGATCACTTCAAGCGCTGCCGTCACTAATGGCCGACTAATGTTGGCATACATTCAGTGTTTTTGGGAAATGAACCGACGGGACATTTCGATCACCTGTACCTACGTCACGAGCATGACATCATCAGAGGCTCGGGAAAATTAGGGACTATCTGTATACAGTTAAAATCAGGGAGCCCGATTTTGAGGTCTTAAATTGAGTTATGAGCCCGAGTTGGGGAAACTGAAAATTGAGGTTGGACCTTGATGAGGGACACGTGCCTCGAGGAAGCTGATCGAGGGCCTGGTGCGACTTGCATCGACGATAGCGTAATCTCAAAGTCAATCAAGAAAGAGCGCGAATTTCTCAAGGACGCGTAGACCAGGGCATAAATTAAAAGATAAGATTTATATGAAATGGTACAGGTCCGTACTAGGTTGTTATACAACTGTACCAATAGAATTCTTTACTATAATTAGGAATGTAATATATTGGGTTTTCTCCTCCTATATAAAGGGGACCCCAATCATTTTTATAAGATCATCTCATATTATTCTCTGCAATAAGAACATAATGCTCTGCCTTTCTCGTTTAACGTGCTCAACAATTATTCTTCAGCTTTATTGTCTTTACTTTATTGTTCATACTTTATTGTTATTAGCTGACCTTGAGGTCCCTGGGACAACCAAGCTCGAGGCCCCTATTGCTTCAACAACACTTATTTGGTTCTTTATTTTTTCTTACTTAAGCTTAATATTACTTGTATAATCACTAGTATTAGAATATATCACATATCTTTAAAACCACAAATTATCTTTAGTTGTTACTCACATTTTTCGAGGTAACAGTATCCGAGCTAGTTCTTGCATCGACCTCCTTTCCCTTAACGCCTGAAACAACATCCATAAGTTTTCTTCTCTCTTCCGCATGAGGAAGTATTGATTCTTTCGAAGATTTCTCAACTGGGGCTTCTTTCGATGTGTCATTGCATATTTTTTCTCCCTTCTGTAACTGTATTTGATGCTGAACTTGAAAATACATGTTCTGCTTGAGTGATTTTCAAATCGAAAGAGGACCCATCGAAATTGAGTACTTTGGTGGGTATACCTCGGGTAACTCTCTTCTGGAATGTTGAATAAGCCATTGGAGAGGAAATTTTAATATTTCTGTTGAAAGCATAACAATGGTGATTATTTATAAAAAATTAGTAGAGAGAAACAAAAGAAACGGTATTAGCGAATATCTAACAACTTTAATACCTACCACAACTCTTTGGAGCAAAAATATTAAAAATTGAGAGAGACAATGGGAGATGAATCATGGATAGAGAAAATGGGGAAGAGAATGGCGATGTGAGTAAGAGAAATTGGAGAGAGTGATCGTGGAGAGAGAAGTTTACATCCTATATGGTAATTTTGTGAGAGAAAAAATAGAAAGGAGAGAGAAAAAATAATACACAACGTATTTAATGGCTTAACGGTAGGAAGTGACAATAAATAGATATTTTGCTATAAAAATTAAAAGGTAGCTATAGAAGATAATTTTTTAAAATGGAATTTATTTATAATAAATAAGGTGTCAACATTTGCTATAGGAGGTAAAATTTCCTTAAAAGAAGACAGCTAATTTTAGAATGGGCCAAACTCATTGAAAGTGGACTAGAAGTCATATGGCTAGCGGCCCAAATGTTTCAAGCCCAATGAAAACGTACAAGAGAAATTACTAGCTATGTTCATTTATAAGTAGCCTATTACAAAAATTGTCTAATTGATAAAATATTACTAATATTAGCCAATTAGTTATTTGTAGCAAGAAAATATCAAATTTTTGCTTTTGTTTTGAGTTGGTGTTATTAGAATAGATTGGACACAACTTAAGGAGCTTGAATTTCAGTTTTGGGATGATTTGGTGGAGTTTTGAGGTGGTTTGAATTAAAAATTCGAAGTAAAAGCTGAACATGAAAAAAAAAATATGTATCACACTGTGTATCATTTGTGTATCACATATGTATCAATTGTGTATCACATGTATACTCGTATTTGAGATACATGCGTGATACATGTTCGATACATGTGTTGCAAAGACTTTTTTGAACTTGATTTAATTACGAATTTTGATACAAAACCAGTCCAAATCACATCCAATCTTCCTCAAATTTTGTATATTGACTTAAATATTTATATATTTTCAATGAATTTCAACTATACTCATTGAAAAAGTTCCTTGTTTGTTTAGATTTTTTGAATATTGTATATATTTTTGTATTTCATCACCTTATTTACTACCCCGTCCATGAAATTTCCTTTCCATCTTGTATCTAATGTTGTTAATCACGCTTAAAAATATGGAAGGTGATTCTTGCATGTGATTCTTTGAGAGAAAGAACCCTATTATTTGATTTTTTAACTTTTGTTGGCTAGTTTTGGTAAGTCTATGACTAATGACTAGAGGTTGGTAAGTTGAGATTTATTTGGGACATTTGTGTAAGTTTCCCAACATACAATTCTAGTTATACAAGTGGGCAATATTATGCATGGGAGTGTTGGCTATCCAAGTGGGCAATATGAAGGGAGATCGAGCTTCAAATAACTAAAGGAAAGAAATCTCGCTAGATAAGGACATAAAATAAAGTATGAGTGACATGTTATATCATTTGGTAGCCATAGGGTCCAAATGTTGGAAATAAATAAAGCAAGGACATACCTTTGCTTAGAAGGATCAAATTCAATTGCTGAAACTTGATAAAAACAAATCGTAAACATCAAGCAATAATGAGAACAATTCTTTTCTACCTAATAAGTTAAGGTCACTATACTCAGTACATAACATGAAAATAATTATGAAAAAGTACAAAAGTGTGCTTGGCTCCAACAATATATCACCATTAATCAAAGATAAGCCTGTATTTCTACAATGAATTATTCATCACAAGCACTTGCAGTTTTGATTCTTTTTCGCTCTTTTTTCTGATTAATTTTCTTCTTCCATTTTCTTTGATTTGATGGAAGGTGGACGATATTTTAGCTTTGTCTGTTTTGTTTATGTTATTTTGTTAGTCTCGTGCCTAAATAACAAGTCAACTAGGGCCGTACTACTAAAGCAGTTTAGTCACTCTAGACGATCAAAAACAAGCAGCTCATGTGATTTTTTCCAGGGGAGTTGGATTTATGACGATTCATATCCATTATACAATTCATCCATCTGTTCTTTTATTGAAGGACAATTCGATTGCCAACGAAATGGACGACCAGATAAACTCTATCTCAAGTACAAATGGAAGCCCACTGCATGTGAATTACCCAAGTTCGTATATACCTAATTTTCGCTAAAAATCCTCAATATTTTTTGGGAATTAATTGAAAAAAAAATTATTTGTTTTGACAGATTTGATGGATTGGATTTTCTGAAGAGGGTGAAGGGGAAGAAGATAATGTTCATAGGAGACTCTTTGAGCCTTAACCAATGGCAATCACTCACATGCATGTTGCATGCAACAGTACTCCAACTTAACTTCACAAACCAAAGGAAAGGCGACGTCTCCAACTTTGTTTTCCAGGTAAACTTCATTACTAACTTCCGATTTTAAGTTTTATACACTACTAACGGTATATAAAATATATGTATACTATCAGGTCACATATAATTAAGATAATTACAATAAACCTCTTTCATAACTATTATTAATTGATAAACCTAGTAAAAATTTGTAATAATCTGCTAGTAATAAAATTATACATAAAAAATATTTATTAATTTTATTGCAGGACTATAACGTTTCTTTGATTTTATCACGGAACGCCTTTCTGGTAGATTTAGTCAAAGAGAAAATAGGCAGAGTTCTGAAGCTGGATTCAATACAAAATGGCGATGCTTGGAAAGGTTTGGACATGCTCATTTTCAATACATGGCATTGGTGGCTCCACAAGGGAAGCAAACAACCGTAAGCTTTACTCTTTAATCTTTTATCAATGCCTTTTGAGTTATTTTGATTCTCGGTGTACAACCTGCTTAATTTATCTTATGAAAGGTTTGATAGGTGTTAGCCCGAATTTTCTCTGTCATATTTAGGGTTTTTTCAAGGGATGACAATATGTTTATCATAATTAATTGTTTCTTTTACTCAAACAAAAATATAAATTTTTCATATATGGCGAATTCTTTTCTTTCAGGAAAAAGGCTGGACTCCTATAGATTGAGATTTATTCTTCTCAGTTGGTAGCATTCACAATGTACATAGCCCTAACGGAGATGATCTTGTTTAGGGAGAGAATTTGTGAGACAAGTGTTATTGTGACACCTGTGTGAAGCTTTTTACCTCTTTAAGAGTGAATTTTGTAAGGTTATTATTTTGTACTCCCTTTTATATAGTAGTTGCTCTTCTTAGCCTGTGAATGTACATAGGTCTTGACTGCATCACATTAGATGTTTGTATCTCTTTTGGTTATATTTCTATTTTGTTGTTTGATTTATCGCTGTTTAAAGTTTTCGTTGTTAGCTACCGCATGATTTTGATTATTTCGATCCTAACAAGGTTTTTAAAAATATCCGATTTTTCCTATTTTATCGTATAGAGTAAAATCCTCTATATATGTGGCTTAATTTGGTATATTTGTTCCAGATGGGATTTTATCCAAAAAGGAGATGAAATTTATAAAGACATGGATCGTTTGGAGGCCTTCAAGGAGGGACTCAAAACTTGGTCCAAATGGGTAGAATCTAATATTGATCCTACCAAAACAAGAGTGTTCTTTCAGGGCATCTCTCCAACACATTACAAGTACGCTTCTTACTTTCTTTTCTTTTTGGTATCCTTTTTTTTTTCTCATAGGATTGGTATTAAATTTAATTCATTTGTGTACTTGTGGCTTTAGAATGGAGTCGACTCTAGCAATTTTAAGAATTTCTTTGAAATGTAGAGCTGGGATTTCTAACCTTATTCGATTGTCACAACTTAATTACAAGTAAACTTTGTCCTTTTCTTCTCCTTATATTTTTATTTTACGTGGTTTAACATATGGCTTGATTTTGAATTAATTACTAGTATATTTGAAAGGCCGAAAGGTGTTCCAATCCTAAGGATCATTGTATTGGATTGCTAATCGTCAAGTCTATTTTAAACATGTAAAATGAAGTTTTAGGACCCTTATAAAGAAGCTATATTAGCAATATAATAGGGGGTCCCTAGCCAAATTAAATACAGCTAAAAACACTCACTAGTAGCGACAAAGGTGTCCCCTTCCTCTCCTAATCTTCTCGTCCCACCTACTATATATGAGTACTAAAATTTGTTTTTTGTGTAGTTTTTTCAGCAACTAAGGTCTTTTTGAGACTTTTTAATCAAAGAACTTCCATATTATTACAACCTAATTTTGGCAGGGTCTAAAATCATGTACTTGTACAATTCGATAATTAAAGTGTAACTTATATACACTGATCAAAAAGGATTTTCATACTATCAAGTTACCAAAAAAAATAGTAATAGATAATTATTCATAAAACTGAGATTATTACTCTGGAAGATAAGACATATTAGCAACTGTTGGAAAAATTGGTAATGGAGAATAAGAATTAGCTTGAGGCATGTCAAGGCTTAAGATATTTTGCCCATACAGTAATAAATAAGATTAGGCGTATCCCCCAGAATTCAACTAGCTCTTCTGGTATAAATTAGGAGCAGAACAACAAAGATTAATAATAAGAAAACTCAGCATAATAAAAGAATATGAGAAGATATTTTTTATTTTTTTTTAACTTTTTTCACTTTATAACACACTTTAAAATGAACACAAAGGTATATGTGTATGAATATAAAGGAGTTGGACATCTCATAATAAATTGTTTAACCCATTAAGGCTTTCCTAAATGGTAGGAGTAAGAAATAACAAAGTAATAAAAGTTATGGATGTAACGTGCTGAAACGTCATGAAAACTTCAATACCATTAAAACTATTAATTAGTCGGTTGATGTTGCAAAAAAAATATTGTTCAAATCTCATATTTATATTGTTGGTATTTAACAATCAGATTTCATTTTGACAAAATTGAATCCAAAGTTACACAAATTATACGTTATAAATATTAAAAGTATTATTCAAAATAATTAATATAATAAAGACTCATTAACATGATATATTAAGAGAATGAACGTATACATGATTTTAAATAATTGGTTAAAATATATCATCTTACTTTTACTATATCCAGAAAAGTTAATCGGAATTTTATTGTCACCTGGGAATGACAAGGACAGTGATTAATTGAGGATATCTGAAATATTTTGCTTGTTTTCTAATGTTTTTATATGACCACATATATCAGTGGGCAAGAATGGAATGGTAGCAAGGCAAGTAGTAACTGCAATGGTGAAATCCAGCCAATTAGTGGGTCAATGTATCCAGGTGGACCAATGGCTGCAGCAACCGTGGTGAAGGACGTGTTAAGTAACATGTCAAAGCCAGTGACATTACTTGATATCACACTACTTTCTCAGCTAAGAAAAGATGGACACCCTTCCATTTATGGTATTGATGGCACAAAGGGGAAGGGCAATGATTGTAGTCATTGGTGTCTTGCTGGTGTTCCTGATACTTGGAATCAAATCTTTTACGCACTTCTTGTTAACCAAGGCAAGTTAAATATTATATGAAAGAATTTCATTAATTTGCAAACACATGTAGATCCAAGATATAAATATTATGGGAGTTCGAGTTTAGAATTTTAACGCTATGTATTTGATTTACTAGAATTTGAGACACACCTACTGAGTTCAAATGAATCTATAAAATATATGGTTAGGGGAGTATCTACGTGTTGGAGCAGGGGGCAAGTGAACCCTTGGTCCTCTCTCTATACAATGTATAATAATCTTATATCTCTTAAATTTATATATGTGCACCCGAGCTCAAAGAGTCGTAAGCAGAGGCGGATTCAGAATTTAAGGTTTATGGGTTCCTACCGTAATTTCATAATAATATACAATAACAACTAGGTTGACAATCAGATATTTACCAATATTTAGTGAATTTCTTAATATAAATACAGAGTCTACGCAAGAGTTACTGGGTTCCCGTAACCTATGCACTATTAGTGAGTACATATTTACAAGTGAAGTTTGAGGCTCAAATCTTGGTTTATAGGCATGTCTAGTGTCCCCCTCTTGTGTTTTAATTAAGTATTTTTGTTGAAATTGGTTTATTTATTCAAAATCTCTAAATCTAAAACATTGAGATCGTCCTTGATCTCCTTTTGTCAATTGCAAAATTTTATGTAGTTAAAAACTAATTATAGCAGCGGATGATGTCGCGTGGAGAAAAAATATTTTAAATTTTAGCCTGTAATTTCTAAATGATAATGAGTAGGGGTGTACATGGACCGGGTTGGTTCGGTTTTTATCAAAACCAAACCAAATCAATTATATCGTTTTGGATTGGTTCGGTTTTGTCGGGTTTTTCGGATTTTTTTGTTACATGAATATTATTTCAATCTTACGTTATTAAAATTATAGATAAAGTTTTGATAAGTGAATATATGTTTAGTAAATATGGAAAAAATTGGCAAACATATGATCTATTAAAATATTCTAATGGGAAATTTTTTTTAGTAACACATAATAGTTATTTTCTTAGACGTCTAACAATAATTTTTCGTTAGTTTATGCTTTCAAGGTTAATACATGAGAGGATCCCAAATGTTTCTACATTTTCTAAAGAAAAATCACTACAAAGTCTTAAAAAATATAAATAAAATTTATATATTTATATATCGATTTGGTTCGGGTTTTTTTACTCAATACCAAATCAAGTCAAACCAAACCTAGTCGGGTTTTTTAATCGGTTTGGTTTGGTTTTTCGGTTTGGTGCAATTTTCCGGTTCGGTTTGAACACCCCTAATAATGATTTCATGATAAGAATCTTAAAAGTGAACCCATCAAATATAAATTTTGAATTAAACTTTTATAATAGTGTATTTATTTTAATATTATGAATCTGCCTCGGTCAAATTGAAAAATTGTGTCGTACATTCAAACTAGTATGAAAATGGACGAAAGGACTATTTCTTCTACGGTTGATGGAGCTGGCAAGAAAGTCAAATGACAACAAGAGTTAGATACATTTTTATCATGAATAGCATTTAATTTATTGTCATTATTTATAACAAACAAATATAAATGCTCTCAACAAACTTAATCTCCAGCGCAAAGGTTAGCAAACAACTATTTGTAATTAGTTGGCTAATGACATATATTCAACAACAGTGTTGCTTATGATTATTTAATTAATGGAATCATCATAGCCTCATAGGTCATACTTACCATAATAGACCTTAGGTGTTAAGATCTAGTAATTATCTTAATTAGATAAGGAGAAAATACATAAAGTATCTATTAAACTTGTTCGAAAAAATCATTTACCTACATAAATTTTACGGGCGATCTTTTACCCCCTCATTTTTAATCGAAGTGTATTAATTATCTCTTTAAAATTAAAGAACCACTTTTGTATTAGAAAGTGTAACACACACCCCTGCCACGTCAGAACCACATGCCATCTAACAAAAAAATCAATTTTTTTTCTTTTGAAAATTTTCCAATTTATCTTCCATCACCTTCCTCCGTTTTCTATAGTACCTACCAACACCCATATTCCGCCATGAAACATCAAAGCTCAAACTACCCATGAAAATTTTATTTTTAGACTTTCTTTTTTTCTAATATAATTTATTACATAAAGATATTAAAACTATTAAACTTGAATGTCAAATTAGTTACCCAACTGCCCCGTCATTCCACATATCCTCCGACATTAATTCATGGTCAAATCTCAAATCAAGACCCACTTGGTTTTTTCTTTCTATATCTTATATTTTAATCTTCGTAAATGGTTTTATGTGAGACTATTTCATTCGAATTTTATTTGCTGACAATCTTTTAGCGAATTTTTTTGCTGCTAAACCCAGTTGCTTTACTTTTTTCCCCTTTTCCTTCCCGTTTTCTCTCTTCCTCTTTTTTCTATCAAAGCCTTCTAATTAACTTAGCATCTTGCCAGATATAGTGGTTGCATTAACAATATAATTTTGTAGCTTTCACGATTTAGAAATCGTACCAGTTTTTTATTGCTACTCTAGCTTCTTTTCATCTATTCAAATACTAATAAAAAAGAGAGTTCCAAATAAATCCAGAACAACAAAAGGTCTGTTTGGAAAAAAATAATAGAGGTGATTTTTGTTGTTGCCTTATTGATTCATAAAGTCAGGTTATTTTAATTGCAGGGAAGAAGAAAATAAAGAAAATGAAGAAATTGAAAGAGCAGAGAAGTAAAAAGAACAAAAAATAAAACGAAAAGAGTAAGAAAAACTTACAGGGAAGAAGAAAATGAAGAAAGTGAAAGAGCGGAGAAGAATAAAGAACAAAAAATAAAACGAAAAAAGTAAGAAAAACTTAAATTTAATTAAAAATGATATTTCTAAAGTTAATTCATTTTAACTTTTTTTTTTTACGGTCACACTCTTTCAAAAAAGTGTAAACACTCTCTCTGCCAACCCACCTCTAAGGGAGATAATTAATACACTTCGATCAAGAATGAGAGGGTAAAAGGTCACCCGTAAAATTTAGCTGGGTAAATAATTTTTCAAAACAAATTTAATGGATCATGTATTTTCTCTTGGATATAGGATTAGTTAGCTTCATAGGTTATCATAGCCTCATAGGTCATAGCATAATAGGCCTTAGGTATTAACAGTAGATGTCGTAATCATATGAATAATTAGTATTGCTTCATAGGTTAGCATAATAGGCATTAAATAGATTAGCATAGCCTTAAATAAAATATTTGATGAGTCATTTTCTAGTCTTGGATTACTACGTTACGACAAATAATAGAACAAAGCTATTTTCTCCTTCACATTGGAAGTACATACTTTATGTTCTATTACATAAATGTCCACCCTATATAAAAACAAATTAGAAAATAATATAATGAAAATCATATTTATGTTTAAAAGTAAATGTTTATTTTTAATATATTATTTCTAATGGAATTAGGTATCACGTATGTGTTCCAATCAAACACTTTTGCCTCTTCTTTTTAAAATCTATTTGCAATTTATTATTTTAAGTACGTGCTAATTCCTAGTACCTAAAGGATGGTTGATAAGAGTAGCTTATCAAAAGGCCAGATAAAGCTGAGATGTAATCGTAACGATTTATGATCTCACCATAGCTAACAAATTAATCAATTAACCAAGTGTGAGGACATTAAGATTATCCAATTCTAATAGTTCTACTAATAATATATTTTTTCACTTATTTTAAATTTTTGAAATTAATCTAACTAATAAAGTAAGTACTAGTATGTGCTTTGATGTGAGGTCTTCTCAATCAAATTACAACATTTAACATCGACTTAATTAACGATTTCTTCTTTAGTACAAAATTTAAATGAACACTTTCAGACCTAAATGAAATTAATGGTGTTATATAGGGAAGTAATAATAATTCTCCCTCCATCATTATATCCTCTGTGACCTTTGTTTTCTATTTTCTCTATTTCCTTTTTATACTATATGATATAAATCTGAAAGGTTTAATATATCGTCTGGTATTTTTCTTCCTTAAATATTCAATCAAAGGATGGTATCTTCATATATTGCAAATATACATCGCAGATGCTCTTCAAATAGGCATAATACGTGGCTCTGTTTTAAAATATAGAATTGGGACTCGTTCGGGACTCACCCTGGGACGGAGCACTCGTAAAACGCCTCTGAACTTATATGTGAGGCTTAGTTCTGTGAGACTTACGCCTCGGCCGTCAAGGCTTACGTCCAAGACACGCCTAACGCCCATCGCATTGGGCTCGCCTAATAGAACTTTATTTAATTGTGTGTAACTAACCTTATTAATTCTCAAATTTTCTTCATTAATCGTTGACTATTCAAAATTACTTTTTTCTTCATTATAAATCGTTAAGTTGAGAGTATTTTATGTCATAATTAAAATAAAAATTATTGCACGTTATCCGCTAAGACTATTACGATAGTAAATTTTAAGTAAGCCTTTCATTTTAAAAGTATTTACTTATTAACTTTTGTTATGTTTTTATTATAATACTCCATAATTTCTTTTATAATTATATTTCTAAATATTTTTTTTTCAAGTTTACGAGATACAATACTTATTAATTTAATAGCTCAGTATTAGCTAGTAACTATTTACAAATAATTGGTTATCATGTATAGTATGGTGAATTATGTGTCATTTTATTAGCTTGTTAAAACTTAAAAATAAATGATGCTAGAGAATCATATTTAAATTATGAATTATGTTATTATATAAATTCTCTTTCAAATAGAAAGCATATTAAATAAAAGGAGCATTTTAAAAATATATCAAATTATAATATCGAAATTCTTTCAAGATTCATCACTCCTTAAGAGATACATATAATGTCACGACCCATTTCCACAATAGGTCATGATGGCGCCCGACACCGTTGCTAGGCAAGCAAATGCGGAACATTCCCAACTTCTTATGTTAATTTTAGCGGAATTTAAGTGAAATAATTACCCGAATTTGGATCCGAAATCAAAAGTGATAGATAAAATAAATAACATAATAATACAACCCCAAAAGCAAGTTTACCAAAGTGTGTGCCAGAACCTGGTGTCACAAGTGTGGGCATCTAGTAGAGTATACAAAATACATCTCTATCCTACTGTCTGAAATAGGAGAAAAACAGAAAAAGTAAAGGAAGACTCCATCCGGCTGCTGAGCGGCATACGAAGGAAGTAGCTCACCGTGAAAGTCTCTGCCGTAAGCTCAAGGGCGCGCACCGGACTGGTAACCAGATGTATCTACCTCCGATCCTGTATAATTAAGTACAGAATCGTAGTATAAGTACATAATCAATATGTACCTAGTGAGTATCCTGCCTAATCTCGAAGAAGTAGAGACGAGAAGTCGACTTGATACTCACTAGGGTCGAATAATATATCAAGGTATTATACTAACCATGAAGAATCACTAATAAGAAACAGTTTATAACAAGACATAAAAGTACTACTCTCCATTATTTTTCCAGCTAACTATTTACTTTCGCTATATTTATCAATTTATGTCGGGCCATGAAAGGCGATATCAATATTTAAAAACTCTCAGGCAAGCAACAATAGCATGCGCAAATATGCCGAGGCGACGGCTCGATCCAACAGAAATAAATTGTGTACTTGCCGAGGGTCGACGACGCGCCTATAGATGCATCTATTCATACCGAGGCGATCGGCCCGATCCACAAATAATAAGCAATATCAAATACACACACAAGGCACATCAATAGTCATTAATGCCATGCAAGACTTTAACAAATATACAAGTTCGTTCTTATTCCCTTTTTAAGCCCTTAACATATCCTAGGTGCTCGTATTAACAATATAATATAGAGATTTATATAAAATAAGCATGGTGTGGGTTCTAAACTACCCAGACAATTAACATAGTAGTAGCTACGCACGGACTCTCGTTACCTAGCGTGTGCGTAGCTCCCGCATTTAGCAATAATTACTCAATTATTAATCCTAAGGGGACAATTCCCTCTTACAAGGTTAGAAAAGAGACTCACCTCACTCCAAAGCGTACTTCCAATATAAAAAACAAGCCCAAGTCCTCAATTCGGATCCGAACGATCACAAACTAGTTAAAGAACCAGTCAATATAGGCCTACAAGATCGAATTCTAACTATTTACGTAATTTCCAAACCTTTTTCACAAGTTTCCTAAATTCTGACCCCGGGCCCACGTGCCCGGATTTCGAGATTTTTCGAAGAAAGTTATTCTCTATTACCCAAGGATCAATAATATATAAATTCTAGTTCATTTCATAACAAATTTCGTGGTTAAATCTTGATTTTACTTAAACCCTAGGTCTAGCTCTAACCCCTTTGATTTCGCATAATTTTTAGTGTTTAATCAACTTAATACACATGTATTTAAACTAACAATGAATGGAATTAACTTACCTTGAAGTGCTAAGTGGAAATCCTCCCTTTGGAAGCCCCCAAATCGCCTAAGTGTGGTGTAGAAATGAAATAAATGGCCTTTGAGTTCGAATTAAATGAACTCACTGCCCAGCGATTTCCGCTTTTGCGGTGCAATGACCGCTTCTGCGAAAATCGCTTCTGCGGACTTAGGATCGCTTCTGCGGATCTGGCCCAAAATGCCTGGACCGCTTCTGCGGTATGGGTCCCGCTTATGCGGTTTACAAGCCGCTTCTACGGAGCTGGTCTAAGGCGGCTGGACCGCTTCTGCGGTCTGGGGACCGCTTCTGCGGTCTGGGGACCGCTTTTGCGGAGCTGCTTCTACAGTTTTAAAGCCGCTTCTGCGGTTTCCCTTGTTCTGGACCTTAGTAGCTTCTGCGATCGATTGACCTCATCTGCGATCCCGCTTCTGCGGTCCTAGAACTGCAAATGCGATTATAACAGAAGCAACAACCTTCAGCTATTCTTCAATTTTCCTACTTCGCTCGAATCTCGCTCGTTTGATGCTCGGGCTCCTGAGCCCCGCCCGAACATACCGACAAGTCTGAAATCACGAGGCGGACCTACTCGAACCCTCGGAACACCTAAAGCAACGCTAAATCTTGAAATTACCCCCTAAAACCAAATGAATCAAACTATTGAGCCTCAAGTTCTTAATTTTCTTCTAACGGGCCAAAACGCCCTTAAATTACTCGGATTAACACCAAATTTTACGGGCAAGTCTTAACTGATATTTTGGACCTGTACTAAGTTTCGGAACCAAAATTCCAGCCCGGTACCTAGGAAATCAATGATTTCTTGGTTTCTTTAATTCTTTAAAACTTCAATTTAACAATTTCCAAGAAAAATTTATTACTCGGGCTAAGGACCTCAAAATTTGATTCCGGGCATATGCCCTGGTGCCATATTTTCCCACAGACCCTCCGGGATCGTCAAAACACGAATTCGGGTCCGTTTTCCTAAAAAATTGACCGAAGTCAAACTTGGTCTTTTAGGAGAATCTTAAAGAAACAATTAGACATATTTCACTCAAAACTCTTCCAACTCCCGAACCAACCATCCCCGAAAGTCGTAAATTAGCTAAAGAAAGTATGGAAGGTTTAATTTAGGGGAATAAGGTTCTAAAAGGCTAAACGACCAGTCAGGTCGTTACATTCTCCACTTCTTAAACAAACGTTCGTCCTCGAACGGGCATAGAAAAGTACCTGGACTGCTGAATAAGTGGGGTTATCTGCTCCGCATGTCCTCCTCGAACTCCCAGGTCACCTCCTCGTCCGGTTGGCCCCTCCACTGAACTCTCACCACAGAAATCCTTTTGGACCTCAACTAGCGATCCTGCCTATCAATAATAGCAACTGGCTCCTCCTCATAGCCCAAACTCTCATCTAACTAAAGGGTATTGAAGTCCAACACGTGGGATAGGTCGGCATGATACTTCCGGAGCATCAAAACATGAAAAACTAGATGAACTCCCGATAAACTGGGGGGTAAGGCGAGCTTATAGGCAACCTCCCCAACTTGTCTCAACACCTCAAAGGGGCCAATAAACCTTGGGATCAACTTTCCCTTCTTCTCGAACCTCATAATGCCCTTCGTAGGTGAGACTTTCAAGAGAACCTTCTCGCCAACCATAAATGATACATCGCGCGCATTCTGATCCGCGTAGCTCTTTTGTCTAGATTGAGCTGTGCGAAGCCTCTCCTGAATCAACTTTACCTTATCCATGGTATCCTGTACCAAATCTGTGCCAAGTAACATAGCCTCACCAGGCTCAAACCACCCGATAGGAGGACGACAACGTCGACCATATAAAGCCTCGTACAGGGCCATCTCTATGCTGGACTGGTAGCTGTTGTTGTATGCAAACTCTGCTAAGGGCAAGAACTGATCCCACTGCCCTCCAAAGTCAATCACACATACTCTAAGCATATCCTCTAAGATCTGAAGTGTCCTCTTCGACTGTCCGTCAGTCTGAGGATGGAATGCTGTGCTAAGCTCCATACGAGTCCCCAACTCACTCTAAATGGCTCTCTAGAAATGGGAAGTGAACTGAGGGCCTCTGTCTGATATGATGGAGACCGGCACACCATGCAATCGGACTATCTCCCGAATATAAATCTGAGCATACCTCTTCGCTGTATAGTTAGTCACCACAGGAATGAAATGGGCTAACTTGGTCAACCTATCCATAATGACCCATACTGAATCAAACTTTCACAAGGTCTGCGGCAACCCCACTACGAAATCCATGGTGATGCGCTCCCACTTCCACTCCGGAATGGGCATCCGCTGAAGTAGGCCACCCGGCCTTTGCTGTTCATACTTGACCTGCTGGCAATTCAAACACTTGGTCACATACTTCACTATGTCTTTTTTCATCCCCCGCCACCAGAAATGCTGCCTCAAGTCCCGATACATCTTCGTAACCCCCGGGTAGATAGAATACCGTGAACTGTGTGCCTCCTCTAGAATCCTCCTCCTCAGACCATCAACATTAGGAACACATAGACGACCCTGGAGTCGCAAAACACCATCCTCGCCAATAGAAACCTCCTGGGCACCTCCCTGAAGTACCGTCTCTCTGAGAGCTGCCAAATGTGGATCATCGAACTGCCGAGCCTTGATCTCCCCCAATAACAAAGACTGAGCAACCACACATTCTAGAACTCGGCTAGGCTCTGAAATGTCCAACCTCACAAGTCTGTTAGCCAAGGACTGAATGTCAAAAGCTAGTGGCCTCTCCTCTGCTGGAATAAATGCCAAACTACCCATAATCTCCGCCTTTCTGCTCAATGCATCCACGACCACATTTGCCTTACCCGGATGATAAAGAATGGTAACATAGTAATCCTTTAGTAACTCAAGTCACCTGCGCTACCTCAAATTTAGATCCCTCTGCTTGAACAAATGCTGCAAACTGCGATGATCAGTATAAACCTCACATGGCACCCCATACAAATAATGCCTCTATATATTAAGAGCATGAACAATCACTGCCAATTCTAGATCGTGCACAGGGTAATTCTTCTCGTGAAACTTCAGCTGACGTGAGGCATATGCAATAACTCGTCCCTCCTGCATCAATACACATCCCAAGCCAACGCGTGAAGCGTCGCAATATACCGTATACATCCCTGAACCGGAAGGCAATATGAGAACTGGTGCCGTAGTTAAAGCGGTCTTGAGCTTCTGAAAGCTCTCGTCACAATCATCGGACCAATGGAATGGAGCACCCTTCTGGGTCAATCTAGTCAAGGGAGATGCAATAGATGAAAAACCCTGCACAAATTGCCGGTAATAGCCTGCTAACCTCAGGAAACTCCTGATCTTGGTCACTGAAGTAGGACGTGGCCAACTCTGAACTGCCTCGATCTTCTTGGGATCTACCTTAATACCCTATCCTGACAGAACATGCCCCAACAATGCCACTGACTCTAGCCAGAACTCACACTTGGAGAACTTAGCATATAGCTTCTCCTCTCGCAAGGTCTGAAGCACTACTCTCAAATGCTGCTTGTACTCCCCCAGGCTATGTGAGTATATCAAGATGTCGTTGTCACACCTCCTTTTTCCACTACACCCCTGTGAGGGGTATAATAAAGGGAGTTTTTCTAATTAAAGGACAATCGAAACAGGATCCGTTTTACTAAGAGATTCAGAGTCGCCACTTGGGAGTTTTATGGTGTCCTAAGTCACCGGCTTGAATCCCGAATCGAGGAGAAAGTTCGACTCTGTTTAACAGTCCGCGAACCAGAAATCCTAAGTAAGAAATTTTGTTAACCCGCGAGAAGGTGTTAGGCATTCCCGAGTTGCGTGGTTTTAGCACGGTCGCTCAACTGTTATATTCGACTCCTTTATCTGATTTTAAATAATTATGAACCTATGTACAAATTTTAGTTTTTACCGCTTTTATTCATAATTTTTTAGAGAAAATTGCGACGTTATTAAAACATGCCTTGAACCACGTTACATAAATGCACCCGTAGTTTTTGACATATTTTAATATTGTCGAGATTTGGATTTGGATCACATAAATGTGCATCCGAGTTTAGGGAGGTAATTTTATTAAATAACGCGCCTAAAACAACTAACGCGTGGTTAACTTTGCGGGAGACCATGAAAATCCGCTAAGCGGTGCGTCCTGAATTCTAAGTATTTTACTATAAGTATTTAAGGAGGGCCACGCAATTTATATATTTTAATTGGCGCGGCGCACCTCGTTTTTGTTTTAAAGGCCAATCTAAAAGAACTACGATTTTCCATCAAGTATTGTCTCTAACGGGCCTAATTAATTAGTCAATGTTATTAGTAAACTATCAATTAAGGAATTCGGGCCCCCAAACTCAAGTCCACACTTAAACAAGAGGAAAACCCCTTAATTCAAATGTGCCACCTAACTTGAGAAACCCAAACTCCGTATTATTTCAAATTATGAGTTGAACTCTTAGCACTCTTAAACCTCGAAACTAGTTCAAAAATGATAAAATTCAATAAGGTTTGGTGAAGGTTTACCCGATCGTGGGCCTATTCATGAGGCCCAGGTTAAAAATGAAACGGACTTGATGAATCTGGATCCAAACCCCGCGATCTAACACTGATTACATAATTGGGCTTATTGGAAAGGACCAGGCCCAGGGTGTGCTTTTATGCAGATTTCAACTATAAAGTTGGTCATAACTATCCGGGCCTTTCGTTCAAGCCCCAGTGTGACAAAAAGGCAGAATCTAATCACAATTCATTCAGATCCTATAGTTCAAGCTAACCAAGCAAATGAAATTGGTTCCATAGGCAGTTTAAAATTCAAATTTGTTCTAGCTAAGCACCTATATTAATATCCAACCAAGGCGGAAACATTAAGCATGGATGATAAAAGTGTAAACATATGTTAGACTTTACTTACAGTTTCAAATGGACTCCTGACTTAACATTTGGAAGGAAGAATTGATGAAACTCGCTTAAGATAAAACATTACTTGAAATAAGAATCAACAATAAAACCTGATAGACCAATGGACTGATTAATTAGAATTCCCATGCAATGTTTTAAATTTCTGATCTCTAATTAGCACATGAATATCATACATCAGACCTAAATTAACTCAAATCTGTCATTCCTCAAGGCAATTTTACATGAACATGAGAAGGAAAAGGAATCAGTTTTGGGATTTAAACAAACAACCTCAACTATATTATCCCTACTTCCTACTTATACTTGATTCTCATATTTTGGCTGCTGTCCAGTTAAACACATGGAGACTTAAACAAATCAACCTTGACTAAATTAGGCCTATTATCACTACATACTACATTTCATCATACTGAAGTCCAAAACAGTCCAAAGCAATTTATAATAGTCCAGTCCTTAGTCACAAACAATGATCTACTGAAGTTCATAAAATTACATGAGGTACAATATGAAAATTAACTGAAAAAAAGTTATTTTGCACTTCAATTCATGTCCACATATAACAATACATTCATTTCCTCCTCAAGTCATTGCTTCAAATTACATGCTTAAATGGACTTCATAAGAATTGGAATATACCTGGAAGTAATGGAAAACAAAGAAAGGAGCTTCAGCAGAAGAAAAAAACAACACCAGCAGTATAACAGGATTCAGCACCAACAGCAAAATTGAAACTAGTTTCAATCCCAGGAAATGATATTGACTAGTCCAGGAATCAGTTTCAAGTAAACAAAACGCCAGAAAACATCAAACCAAGCTTCAAGGACTCAAAATAACCCTCAAAAGCTCTAAACTCTTAGCTTACAGAAATCACAAGAATACTTTAAACCATTTTTACCCTCATATAAACTTAGAGAATTTGTTTCAGGAATTTGAAGAGAGTTTAAAGATCACTCAAACTATAATGGAAAAACATAAGTATATTTCTCTCCAAAATGGATCCCCTAAATCTCTCTCTACGTGTATCAGTGTATATTCTCTCACTTAATGCCCTCTTTTTTTCTCTCAATTTTCAGACTCACTCCGTATTTCTATCTTTCTGTGTGTATGAGTGTCCCCCAGTGTATGGCCGAGTCCCTGTGTATTTAAAGACTAGAGTTCATCCCTTTTCCAGCTCTTAAGAGCGCTTAAACAATTAAGAAAATAATTTCCCCATCATTCTTTGATTTCCAACATACCAAGACTGTCAGTTCCCCTATTAGCCCCCTTTACCATTATTTTAATTCAATTGGTATGGTCACACCTGTATTTTAATCCAGGCGTGCCCTAACAGCCAGTGATGACATACCACTTAGTTCTAATTCATTTAATTCTATTAATTAAACTTTAAGCTTCTCATTAATCAATAAACCCCAAAGCTGAACTAGCAAGTATGTTATACATTCGAAAAACAAACCAATTGGTTCAAATGACAGCTAAAAACAACAACAATTTCGAGTAATTCCCACAACATTCAACTAACTATGCAATTAGGCTAATGTAATGAACAACCTATTTATCAATTTAAAGGTTTTCTTCCATGCCTTTAGGGAAAAACTGATGAGAAAACTGGACCAAATAAAAAGTCTGAAAGAGAGGAAAGAAGTAAATGACAAGGTGAAGGATGACAAAGAAAATTAACAAAACAAAAACAATAACAAAAAAGAAAAAAAAGAAAAGAAAAGGAAATACCTCAGAGCTCAGACCAGACTCAAATCTGTTCTTGAATCGAAACTTCAATTTTGAATTTGAAGTCGAAATGGACCTTAATCGAGTGTTCTCGACTGAGAACACACGACTAAGGTCGAGTGCGACCTCAATTTTTCAACTTCGTATCAATCCTGGGGTTTGGTTTTTTAGGGTTCACTCATTCGAATCTAAATTCGAAGGGTTCCAGCCTAGTTCGAAGGAAAATGGTGATAGATTAGGGATGAGGGAGGTTGGGTGGACATTTGGTGTTGATCTGGGGCTGAGGAGAGGTGGCGCCACCACCGGGGAATTTTGGGGCGGCGCTAGGGTTCATGGCTTAGATCGGATATTCGACACGTTCCAAGGACGTTCGAAGTAAGGGGATTTGGATTTGGGATGGGGAGATGCTGATGGTCATTTGGTGTTATTTTGGTGGCCATCAGAGGTGGTGTCGCCGGACACGGCGGAAGG
>MU705512.1:181018-237739 GCA_026770625.1 Nicotiana glauca | reverse complement strand
GGGGGGGGGGGGGGGGGGGCTGTTAGGGTTTTGATTATTCGAGGAGGTAGGCTGGGATTCGAAGGAAACTGAGGGTGGATCGGAGATGGGGGGTTCGTGGTGAACACACGGTGAAAATTTGGGGTGGTTTGGGCCACCGAAACCGCCATGAGGCAATTTCCGGTGGGCGGAGTAAGGTGGTAGGAGGCGGCGGAGGAGGTTGGTCTCTGAGGTTTATGAGAGACGATATGGGGGATGGAGTGTGTTACACACTTATATACGGGAGGGGGTGGAATGAATCCAGGCCATTTGATCAAACGAGATCAACGGCTTGGATCGTTCACTTAAATGGAACGACGTCGTTCATTTGTAATAGAGACCGAGTTTGTCTTTGATGTGAATGGGTCAGGGTCGGATGCGGGTAATGGGTAAGGCTATCGGCCGTTGGATGGAGAATGAACGAATGGCTGAGATTAATTGGCATTGAAACGACGTAGTATTCTCCCTATACTACGTCGTTTCGAATGTCTTTGAGACTGAAGGCTTGGCCCAGGTTTGGATAGGTTATTTTGGGCCCCGACTGGGTATATTTGTTTGGGCTTGGTTTTTTGCCCAAGTCCGGTTTTTCCTTTCTTTTCCATTAATTTTCTTTTATTTTCTTCCTAAATTAATTTCCAAAATTAAAATATAATATCCTAGGTTAAATTATAAAACCAAATTATCTTAAAGATACTAATTAACTCTAAATAACAATTATTGCACATAATTAAATACCAACTCACACAATTAAACACTAAAATGCAAAGTACGTTATTTTTTCTGAATTTTCATTTTTATAAATAATTACTTACTTAATAAATCCTAGTTGTAAAATTAAATCCGAAATGCAAATGCAATATACTTTTTGTATTTTCTTATTAATTTTAATAAATAAATATGCACACACACAAATACAAACAATAACTGAAGACCACTAAAATCCACAAAATTGCACACAAGGGGAAATTATTTTTATTTTGCATTTTATGGGAATAATTTGTATAGGCCAAAATCACGTGCTTACAGCTGCCCCTCTTTGCCCGTAAACACGAAGAGTTTTCGTGCAAAGATAAAGTGAGCAGATACGAGCGATTTTTGCCCGTTTGAATATTCTGTGTGAAGCATTTTTGAAAGATTTGACCGAACCTCTGCTTCACTACCATGAAGCCGTGTTTACTATTGTTGTTGCTGCTGCTACTACTTGCTGACCCCTTATTACACCATGCTACACGAAAAATAAAGAAGTTAGACTAGGCTATGAATTACAAAAATCCTATCTAGACCTTCAAACTTGATCTTGTGTTTCTTGTTGCTTATAGAAATTCCTTTGTTGCTGCCTTGCACCGATTTCTTGACTTGGATTGTATTCCCACGCTCTCCAGGCGGGCTCCTGACTTCAAAATCTTGAACTGATCCTCTGTTCTCCAGGCGGGCTCCTGACTTCAAAACTTAAAAGGTACACCTATGTTCTCCAGGCGGGCTCCTGACTTCAAAACTTAAAAGGTACACCTCTGTTCTCCAGGCGGGATCCTGACTTCAAAACTTTAAAATTACACCTCTGTTTTCCAGGCGGGCTCCTGACTTCACAACTTTAACAATTACACCTCTGTTCTCCAGGTGGGCTCCTCACTTTAAAACTTTAAAATTACACATCTGTTCTCCAGGCGGGCTCCTAACTTCACAACTTTAACAATTACACCTCTGTTCTCCAGGCGGGCTCCTCACTTCAAAACTTTTATAATTACACCTCTGTTCTCCAGGCGGGCTCCTGACTTCACAACTTTAACAATTACACCTCTGTTCTCCAGGCGGGCTCCTGACTTCACAACTTTAACAATTACACCTCTGTTCTCCAGGCGGGCTCCTAACTTCAAAACTTTAAAATTACACCTCTATTTTCCAAGCGGGCTCCTGACTTCACAACTTTAACAACTACACCTCTGTTCTCCAGGCGGGCTCCTGACTTCATAACTTCAACAATTACACCTCTATTCTCCAGGAGGGCTCCTGACTTCACAATTTTAACAATTAGACCTCTGTTCTCCAGGCGGGCTCCTGACTTCAACAACTTAAAAATTATACCTCTGTTCTCCAGGAGGGCTCCTGACTTCACCACTTTAAAATTACACCTCTATTCTCCAAGCGGGCTCCTGACTTTACAATTTTAACAATTGCACCTCTATTCTCCAGGCGGGCTCCTGACTTCGACATTTTTAAAACTAACACCTCTATTCTCCAGGCGGGCTCCTGACTTCACAACATTAACAATTACACCTCTGTTCTCCCGGCGGGCTCCTGACTTCAGAACTTTAACAATTACACCTCTGTTCTCCAGGCAGGCTCCTGACTTCAACAACTTAACAATTACACCTCTGTTCTCCAGGCGGGCTCGTGACTTCACAACTTTAACAATTACACCTCTGTTCTCCAGGCGGGCTCCTGACTTCAACATTTTTAAAACTAACACCTTTGTTCTCTAGGCGGGCTCCTGACTTCAAAAACTTTAACAACTACACCTCTGTTCTCCAGGCGGGCCCCCGACTTCACAACCTCAACAATTACACCTCTGTTCTCCAGGAGGGCTCCTGACTTCACAATTTTAACAATTACACCTCTGTTCTCCAGGCGGGCTCCTGTCTTCACAACTTTGACAATTACACCTCTGTTCTCCAGGCGAGCTCTTTACTTCATAACTTTAAAAGATATGCCTCTGTTCTCCAGGCGGACTCCTGACTTCAACTAACTTCAACAAAACAAAGAAAATTTTCTGCCCCAGTTTAGTGGCTGTTTAGTACTTGTTCTCTTTTCGCGGAAAATTTTCTCCGATATCAACAACACTTCCTGTCCCTGTTTCAAACACATAGAAAAAATTGGTCAGTTTAAGGTGTTGTGATTGGATGTGATATTCCTGCCGGGGATGGTTTTTCCTTTCTCTCCTTTCCATCTTTGGTTTTGTCTGAATGCCATGGACTCGGTAGAGCATTTTTGGCCCTCTGACTAACCCTCATCCACAAACTTCCCCATTGTTGCTTTCCACTTCTAGTCTTTCTTATCTGATCCCATTCTTTTCACGAGATCTTGGACCATTCCATCATTCGGATTTCCAATGACGCCTTTCACGTCTCATCATATCATCGTCGGCCTGTCCTAGCCATACTTCACTTCGCACCATATTGGAAACTGGTAGTAAGCTTTGAAATTCCTTTTTATTTGTTAGACTCAAATTATTATTGAAAAAGCCTTAGCCAAAAGAAAAGAAATGCGATGATTTCATAAAAAAAAAAAGATAAAAGAAAATCTCCTTTTAGAAGACCGTTTGAGAAAAGAAAAAGGACTTATCTGAATGGGATAACTGATTCCCAATGATCATGTTATGCATTTTGGATTAACCAACCCAGTCTATTCAATTCAACCAATTTCCAGTTGTCTTGCTCCTACCTCAAAATTCTCACAATTCAATTCTCTACTAAATTCTATCTTTGTTCTACTTGATGCCTTGACAGATTTCTGCCGTCAAACTTAACGTGTTTGTTCCTTTCTCAGTTCCTTGTCACCTTATGGTGCCTGTGAAGGTTTTCACCGATAAGACTCTCATTTTGGACTTCTCTCAGCTTACTTCGCCTTAGAGTGCCCTCGCGGGTTTTCACTGACAAGACTCTCTCATTTTTCATTTTTCTTGCTTAAAATCGGAGTATTGCCCCTGATATGCATTATCTATACTTGCTTTACTTGGCACCCTTTGAAGACTGATCGGGAGGTCTTTCTTTGGATGTTAATATGGATTCTTTGATAGGTTTTGAAAGAAATGGGTATCGAAAAGTTCAAACCAAATCCAACGGGTTAGAATTACAACTTTTGGAACCAATTTTCTCATTTCAAACATAACTTCTGCCCCAGTTTCTTTCTTGGGGACCTTTTGAGTTTTACTTCCCTATGACCGAGCCGTGAAGCTGCCTACGTATCCTTAAGAGGAATCAGGTCAAACGTAGTTCACCCAAATTCCTTGTTGTTATAGTTTTTCTTTTCATTTATTTTTTCTTTTCTATTTTCCTTTTCTTTATATATATATTTTTTATTTTCTTTCTTCTCTTTTCCTTTCTTCTTGGTTATTGATTCCAAAAGAGGGTACGAAATAAAATAAATAAGGCTCAAAAGGGTGAACAAAGGGTAAAGTGTTTAGATAGCAGAACAAATTGCCTTCGTCATTTCAACCTTCGAGATAATGACAAGTACAAACAATTAGTGATTCTACTAAAGAAATCATACATAATATCTCTTGACTGCATCAGAATTGATAGCTATATCTATGCATTTTCCTTTAATATCTGTTAAACATAAAGTGCCATTGGACAATACTCTAGTTACAATGAATGGACCTTGCCAGTTTGGGGCGAACTTGCCCTTTGCTTCAACCTGATGTGGAAAGATCTGTTTCAACACTTGCTACCCACTTCAAACCTCCTGGGACGCACCTTCTTGTTATACACTCTCGCCACCCTCTTTTGATACAATTGGCCATGACATACTGCTTCCAATCGGTTTTCGTCAATTAAACTCAACTGCTCTAAACAGGTTTTGACCCACTCATCATCATCAATCTCAGCCTCGGCGACAATCCGCAGGAATCACTGCTTCAGTGCCATATACCAACAGATAAGGAGTTGCACCTACTGAAGTACGAACAGTAGTGCAATAGCCCAACAACACAAATGGTAGCTTCTCATGCCATTACCTGGAACTTTCTACCATTTTCCTCAGTATTTTCTTTATGTTCTTGTTGGCTGCCTCAACTGCTCCATTCGCCTTAGGACGATATGGGGTAGAATTGCGATGTGTAATCTTAAACTGCTGATATACCTCTTTTATCAAATTGCTGTTAAGATTAGCACCGTTATCTGTGATGATTACCTTTAGGATTCCAAATCGACAGACGAATTTGATACTTCAATGGATCCAACCGTGAGATAAGTAGTATATGACGGCAGATAATGTTTCAACTTTTGCGTTACCCAAGTTGTGGTGCAATACGTCCTCTCAGTGAGTGTACTTAACCCCATAAATGGTAAACTTCTTGTACTTATTGTTTTGGAGTTAGATTAATTTTTTAAACTGGGCTGAGGGTTCCTCATGCATGCCATGTCATTAGAACCAGCGTAAGAAGAACTGGAATAGAAGAAAAGAAGAAAACAAAAGTAAAATTTTATCAAGAATGAATAAAAGGAAGAAACTGCATTTTATTAAAAATGAAAGATAACAAGGTTTGCAAACTAAAAATAAAATTTGGATTATAACCCTAGAATAATCCACACAAACTTTGAGGAAAATCAAAGCAGACTACCAAAACTCCTTCCTGGTTAGCTAAAAAGGAATATCTTTCCTATTACCATGCTTGACATCTTAACCACTCAGCTCCGCATCGATATTTCCAAGACCCTTACCAACTTTAGTGTCATCAGTTTTAATCAGCACATTCTTAAGAGGATTCGCATGCTCCCTGCCATGGTCATTGATTAGGATTACCTCTTCGTGAATCATTCTTTCTATTTTCTTTTTCAAAGAACGACAATTCTCAATGCTATGCCCTTGGACATTAGAGTGATACATGCATCGTACAGCAGGATCAAAACCTCTTGCGTATGGGTCTCGAGTATAACCTAGTAGCGGCTCAATCATGGTAGAATGCTTTAGCTTTTCAAACAAACTTGCATACGATTCTCCGAAAGCATTCTCTTTCTCCAGTAGTCTTTTTATTTTGTACTCTGGTCTTGGTTGGAATCTTTTGCGGATAGGTGGTTGATACGCCTGATGAGATATTTGTGGCAGAAATGCAGACCATCGCGGGCCTCGGGGATATGGGGCGTATGGTAGTGCAACATGGACATGATATTTGGGAAGTGATGTATGATTTATGGGGTTTTGTGGAGAAAAGTAGTGGTCGGGAGAATTAAGAGGATATCCACGAGGTCGATATGGAGACTGAGGGCGTTTAGCAAGGACGACCACTGGACTTTGTCATTTTTGGGGTTCTACAACATCCTTTCTTTCTATGGGAAGATTATCCCGAGCAACTTGTTCACTCCATCTGAGCCAGAACTTCCTAAACTTCCTTTAGGTTTCTTTTCCATCTAAGATGTGGAGGAGTGATCCGAAATGATGTTTGTGTTGTTATGAAAATGTCGCACAAAATCCTGAGTCGTGTCATCCCATGTATGCCATTTACTGACCTTCTGACTATTATACCACTCCAAGGCTGCCCCAGTCAAGTTTTTACTGAAGTACGCCATTAGCAAATCGTCTTTCTCGCCAACATTCCTCATTTCATTACAATATTCCCTCAGATGGACTACCGGATCTTCACCTTCTTCATTCAAGTTGAACTTTGGTACTTTAAACCCTATGAGCAGGCGGACGTCGGGGAGTGTACACAATTCTTGGTGAAACATGCTACCTTGGTATCCCGTCCCTTGTCCATTTTTAAGGACTATTTTATATTTTTCAGCCTCTCAGAACTTGGAGGAAGAGTGATGGGGACACCGGGGTGATTGGGAGATGCCAAAGTTTGGGTAAGGACAACATATGAGAAACCGGGTGGTGGCGGTATTGGTGTCTTCCCGACCATCCAAGCCTGATACATATCCGTTATGTGCTGTCTTAACATCCTCACCTCATCAGCCAAACCTGTGTCCCGTTCAATCAACTGCTTTTGGGCATCGGTATCAACCAACCCAATTTTGTTGTTATCCACCATCGACCTTTTATGTTGTAGAGAGGAGTTACTATTTTCGGAACCACAACCAACCACCTATTTGGATTGATGTGACAAAATAAAACTATCATGTTAGCGTTAGGGCATTTAACAGATAGGCGAATATACATTAAAGATGCAATGCACCTAAACAGTTAACCATTTCTATCATACATTTGCTTCAGTTGGGTGGGTCATTCCGGCTTCTCATAATTGTGCCTCTTCTTTTAACATCTCTCAAACTTTCCTTTATTTTATTTATTTTTCATTTTCCCTTTTTTTAGTGGTGGTCGAATCTTATATGGATTGCCTACGTTTCATGTCCCCGCATGAATCAGACCGTGCGTAATTCTGGCCGATGAAAAAAATACGTAGCTAAATATTTTCAAAAAAAATGACTGCTCTTATTATAACACTTGGAAGAAGTTACAAACTCTGAAAGGACAAACAAATCAAACTTGAAGAGAATCCCACTTACAAACTTTAATGATGAAAATACAGACTCAAAACAAAGATTAAGAGTACGTTAATGCCTTAAAATTTCCTGGGGCTCGCGAGGCATCATTGGGCCTTGCCGCGGGCCTTTTTGTGAGATCCCTTTGGAGCCTATCCAAATCTCTCATTATTTGTCGGACGAGTGTCATCACTGCCGCAAAAAAGGTGGTACGGGTCATGTTCTCGCACGCTCGGCATTTTGCAATAATGTAATGTGCGATGTTTTTGACCTCTTCTCTAATCCTGTTCTTTTCCTGCAGCAGCCGTCCTATCTGTTGATCCTGGGTTTCCAGCACTTGAGAATTATGAAGGAGTTGATCTTGAAACTTATGCATTAGTTCCTCCATCCGCGCCATCAGGTCGTAACAGTGTTTCCTGTCTGCTCTGTAATCTCTAGCTTGCCTGAATACCCTGTCTTCGAGAGTGGCTATTGTTCCTCTCAAAATAGTGACGCTTCCCTCATAATCTCTCTTCATCTGCTGCATATAAAGTGCTCGCTCTTTCGCGCCCTTTGCCCATCTGGCCCGGATCCTTGCCAAGCTAGCTTCAGATCTCTCCAAGTCCTCCTGGTATTCGCGGGCTTTCCCTTTCAATTCATTTATGAGTTTTTGGTCAGCCCGGCTTCTTTCTGGTTTTCTAACAGCTATTCTCATTTTTTGGACCAGAGCTTTAAGGGCCTCATTTTCTTGGATTAGCTTCTTCTTTCCCCCTCATCCGCAACGGCTTGAACATCCTTTTCAAGTTGCAGATCCATGGCTTGCTTTTCCAGCCTTGCCTATTGTAGCCCTGTATTCACGTTCTTTAACAAACCAGTCCTATTGTTCCTATGATGATTTGACAAAATCTTGTATATGGGGCCTTTTGGCTTGCCTCTCGAACTCAATGTCTCTTTTGTACCAAGCAAGGTATCCCGACGACACTTCACCTTTGGCCTGATCCCGGACACAAGTATTTTTTATTAGGATTTGACATTCATTCCAAAGTTTGCGAACTGTTGCTTCAGGGGACTGGCCATCCGGTCCAATCTCAATTACCCAGATACTAAGATCTGCGTCTTTTGGCACTATCTAGCACATTTCGAGCTGTCTCAACACCCGATATGGAGCATAAGGCTAGATGCTTCTAAGACCCATCAGAAGGAATTGAGGCCCTGTTACTGGCATGTATATGATCTCGTCCACAGGAAACCATCCCAGCGTCCATTCTACTTGGATAGCAGTGAGAGACCGAAAGTAAAATATCCATCGTGCGGCTCCTTCAGACAGGCTGATCCTTTTAATCATTGTATAAAAATTTTCTATACAAGTTTTTTCTGTTGACCCATAGCTTATGAACTAGGGACGGTGGAACAGGTGTTCGGTCATCCACATTTGCAACAACAGATTGCACCCTTCAAAGAAGTCTCCCCCGGCTCTGCAGATTGTGAGAGCACGAAAAATCTCAGCTACTATCATAGGCGCGAGTGTGCTATTAGCCTGGGTGAGAAAAGTGCTGACGACCCCTGCTATCTTTATGTCGATATTCCCGTCTTTCCTTGGTAATACCAGGAGGCCCAGGAAAGCTACCATAAAAGTGAAACATTTATGCTCTTCCCATTTAAGACAATTTCCTTTGCTGTAGATTTTATTCTCCGGCTTGTTGAACTCTCCTATACGACCATATCTGTTGTTTATGAATGGTAAAGTAAAAAACCCAATCGCCAAGTCTAGGTTGTGTACCCCTCTGCTTATTTTTAGTGAGTGTAAGAATCTGTGCACGGCTATGGTTCTCGGAGCAACCAAATACTTGTTTCTTAGAGGAAGCTCAACATCATTACCAATGTACCCGACCATTTCTTCTAGGGTTGAGGTGAGTTCAAAATCTGAAAAGTGGAACACATTGTGTGCCGGGTCACAGCATGTGACCAATGCCCTTATGATGTCTCCCCTGGGTTTAATCTCCAACAGTCCGGGAAGGCCCCCCAAATATTTCTTGACCTCATCTTGCCCTTCTCTACCTAAATCATTCCACCACAGCCGTAACTCCAAAGGGATCTTGCTTATGAAAGAGAAAGGTTCATTTTGGATTGTGCTCATCCTGCACATTTATTAAGGTGATTAAGTGAAACAGTCCTGATTTTATTCTATGTGACTTAAGAATAAAAAATTGACCCCTTTCTTCCATATATATATTTTTTAATTCTAAAACCGCAAGCCCAGTTTTGCAGATACGACCTTTCAACATCCCCGAAGAAAGATTTTAAGGCTGTGCCTGCTAGCTAGTCAAAAATTGGAAAAGACCAAAGGTGGTTGTTTATGCAAAATCAGCCTTTCGGCGTCCCTTTTCGGGAACATTCGGCTATTTTTGACAACAACGACGTCACCTAACTTATTTAGGACAACATAAAAATTTGTTATTTTAAGGCTATTTGCAAAAAAAAGGGGAGTTGGACCCGATGGGGGTTTCCTACATATCTCACATCCGGTGAGAATCAAACTGACGTAGTTCGGGCAAATAAAACAAGCTATTTTTGAAAACTAGACTTCTCTTTTTTTTCATTGGCAGATAAAACAAAAACATATTTTTCATTTTTTCCCACAAATTCGGTAGAGTTTCGACACTATTTGGACAATGGTTTTTTTTAATTAATTATCTCTCTTTAACCCTCATACCACTGGTTCGAGGAGGGGGCTACGTACCGGGGACCCGCAAGATCATCCGGCTTAGTAACTTATCCGAGCCTCTTTTCTTATTTAAAGGTATGACACTAACAGAATAGGGAGTCTCGACCAGCGAGCACATCCCCGAAGATAAGAAAAGAAGGGTTTCATAACAGTTTATATATACAATTTAGGTAATATCAAAGCGGTAAAAAATAATATTTGCACATTAGTTCCAAACATGTGAATAAAGCCAGATAATAAATAAATCCCAATATAACAAGTATTCTAAGCTCGAATTTCTAACCCTGAACCAGTGGTTCTGGGTTAATATCCCCAGCAGAGTCGCCAAAGCTGTCACACCTTCTTTTTCCACTACACCCCTGGGAGGGTTATAATAAAGGGAGTATTTCCAATTAAAGGACAATCGAAATGGGATCCGTTTTATTAAGAGATTCAGAGTCTCCACTTGAGAGTTTTATGGTGTCCCAAATCACTGGCTTGAATCCCGAATCGAGGAGAAAGTTCGACTCTGTTTAACAGTCCGTGAACCAGAAATCCTAAGTAAGAAATTCTGTTAACCCGGGAGAAGGTGTTAGGAATTCTCGAGTTCCGTAGTTTTAGCACGGTCGCTCAACTGTTATATTCGGCTCCGTTATCTGATTTTAAACAATTATGAACCTATGTGCAAATTTTAGTTTTTACCGCTTTTATTCATCATTTTTTTAGAGAAAATTGCGACGTTATTAAAACATGCCTCGAACCACGTTACAAAAATGCACCCGTAGTTTTTGACATTTTTGAACATTGTCGAGATTTGGATTTGAATCACATAAATGTGCATCCGAGTTTAGGGAGGTAATTTTATTAAATAACGCGCATAAAACAACTAATGCGTGGTTAACTTTGCTGGAGACCATGAAAATTCGCTAAGCGGTACGTCCCGAATTCTAAGTATTTTACTATAAGTATTTAAGGAGGGCCACACAATTTATACATTTTATTTGGCGCGGCGCACCTCGTTTTTGTTTTAAAGGCCAACCTAAAAGAACTACGATTTTCCATCAAGTATTGTCTCTAACGGGCCTAATTAATTAGTTAATGTTATTAGTAAACTATCAATTAAGGAGTTCGGGCCCGCAAACTCAAGTCCACACTTAAACAAGAGGAAAACCCCTTAATTCAAATGTGCCACCTAGCTTGAGAAACCCAAACTCCGTATTATTTCAAATTATGAGTTGAACTCTTAGTACTCTTAAACCTCGAAACCAGTTCAAAAATGATAAAATTCAATAAGGTTTGGTGAAGGTTTACCCGGTCGTGGGCCTATTCATGAGGCCCAGGTTAAAAATGAAAAGGACTCGATGAATCTGGATCCAAACCCCACGATCTAACACTGATTACATAATTGGGCTTATTGGAAAGGACCAGGCCCAGGGTGTGCTTTTATGAAGATTTCATCTATAACGTTGGTCATAACTATCCGGGTCTTTCGTTCAAGCCCCAGTGTGACAAAAAGGCAGAATCTAATCACAATTCAGTCAGATCCTATAGTTCAAGCTAACCAAGCAAATGAAATTGGTTCCATAGGCAGTTTAAAATTCAAATTCGTTCTAGCTAAGCACCTATATTAATATCCAACAAAGGAGGAAACATTAAGTATGAATGGCGAAAGTGTAAACCTATGTTAGACTTTACTTACAGTTTCAAATGGACCCCTGACTTAACATTTGGAAGGAAGAATTGATGAAACTAGCTTAAGATAAAACATTACATGAAATAAGAATCAACAATAAAACCTGATAGACCAATGGACTGATTAATTAGAATTCCCATGTAGTGTTTTAAATTTCTGATCTCTAATTAGCACATGAATATCATACATCAGAGCTAAATTAACTCGAATCTGTCATTCCTCAAGGCAATTTTACATGAACATGAGAAGGAAAAGGAATCAGTTTTGGGATTTAAACAAACAACCTCAATTATATTATCCCTAATTACTACTTATACTTGATGCTCATATTTTGGCTGCTGTCCAGTTAAACACATGGAGACTTAAACAAATCAACCTTGACTAAATTAGGCCTATTATCACTACATACTACATTTCATCATACTAAAGTCTAAAACAGTCCAAAGCAATTTAAAACAATCCAAAACAGTCCAGTCCTTAGTCCCAAACAATGATCTACTGAAATTCATAAAATTACATGAGGTACAATATGAAAATTAACAGAAAAAAAGTTATTTTGCACTTCAATTCATGTCCACATATAACAATACATTCATTTCCTCCTCAAGTCATTGCTTCAAATTACATGCTTAAATGGACTCCATAAGAATTGGAATATATCTGGAAGTAATGGAAAACAAAGAAAGGAGGTTCAGTAGAAGAAAAAAACAACAGCAACAGTATAACGGGATTCAGCACCAACAGCAAAATTGAAACCAGTTTCAATCCCAGGAAATGATATTGACTAGTTCAGGAATCAGTTTCAAGTAAACAAACCCCCAGTAAACATCAAACCAAGCTTCAATGACTCAAAATAACCCTCAAGAGATCTAAACTCTTAGCTTACTGAAATCACAATAATACTTTAAACCATTTTTACCCTCATATAAGCTTAGAGAATCTGTTTCAGGAATTTGAAGAGAGTTTAAAGATCACTCAAACTCTAATGGAATAGCAGAAGTATATTTCTCTCCAAAATGGATCCCCTAAATCTCTCTCTACGTGTATCAGTGTATATTCTCTCACTTAATGCCCTTTTTTTTCCTCTCAATTTTTAGACTCACTTTGTATTTCTATCTTTCTGTGTGTATGAGTGTCCCCCAGTGTATGGTCGAGTCCCTGTGTATTTAAAGACTAGAGTTCATCCCTTTTCTAGCTCTTAAGAGTACTTAAACAATTAAGAAAATAATTACCCCATCATTCTCTGATTTCCATCATACCAAGATTGCCAGTTCCCCTATTAGCTCGCTTTCCCATTATTTTAATTCAATTGGTACGGGCACACCTCTATTTTAATCCATGCGTGCCCTAACAGCCAGTGATGGCATACCACTTAGTTCTAATTCATTTAATTCTATTAATTAAACCTTAAGCTTCTCATTAATCAATAAACCCCAAAGCTGAACTAGCAAGTATGCTATACATTCGAAAAATAACTAGTTGGTTCAAATGACAGCTAAAAACAACAACAATTTTGAGTAATTACCTCAACATTCAACTAACTATACAATTCAGGCTAATGTAATGAACAACCTATTTATCAATTTAAAGGTTTTCTACCATGCCTTTAGGGAAAAACTGATGAGAAAACTGGACCAAATAAAAAGTCCAAAAGAGAGGAAAGAAGTAAATGACAAAATGAAGGATGACTAAGAAAATTAACAAAATAAAAATAAAAACAAAAAAAAAAAAGAAAAGAAAAGAAAAGGAAATACCTCAAAACTCAGACCAGACTCAAAACTGTTCTTGAATCGAAACTTCAATTTCGAATTTGAAGTCGAAATGGATCTTAATCGAGTGTTCTCGACTGAGAACACACGACTAAGGTCGATTGCGACCTCAATTTTTTAACTTCGTATCAATCTTGGGGTTTGGTTTTTTAGGGTTCGTTCATTCGAATCTAAATTCGAAGGGTTCCAGCCTGGTTTGAAGGAAAATGGTGATAGATTAGGGATGAGGGAGGTTGGGTAGACATTTGGTGTTGATCTTGGGCTGAGGAGAGGTGGCTCCGCCACCGGGGAATTTTGGGGCGGCGCTAGGGTTCATGGCCTAGATCGGATATTCGACATGTTCCAAGGACGTTCGAAGGAAAGGGGGTTTGGATTTGGGATGGGGAGGTGCTGATGGTCATTTGGTGTTATTTTGGTGGCCATCGGAGGTGGTGTCGCCGGACACGGCAGAGGGGCTGTTAGGGTTTTGATTATTCAAGTAGGTAGGCTGGGATTCGAAGGAAACTGAGGGTGGACTGGAGATGGGGGTCGTGGTGAACACGCGGTGAAAATTTGCGGTGGTTTGGGCCACCGGAACCGCTGTGAGGCGATTTTTGGTGGGCGGAGTAAGGCGGAGGAGGAGGTTGGTCTCTGAGGTTTGTGAGAGACGATATGGGGGGGGGGGATTTTGCTTAGGGGGGCTCGAGTGTGTTACACACTTATATACGGGGGGTGGGGGGTGGAATGAATCCAGGCCGTTTGATCAAACGAGATCAATGGCTTGGATCGTTCACTTAAATGGAACGACGTCAATCAGTTGTAATAGAGACCGGGTTTGTCTCTGATGTGAACGGGTCAGGGTCGGATGCTGGTAATGGGTAAGGCTGCGGGCCGTTGGATAGAGAATGAATGAATGGTTGAGATTAATTGGCATTGAAACGACGTAGTATTCTCCTTATACTACCTCGTTTTGAATGTCTCTGAGACTGAAGGCTTGGCCCGGGTTTGGACAGGTTATTTTGGGACCGGACTGGGTATATTTGTTTGGGCTTGGTTTTTGGCCCAAGTTCGATTTTTCCTTTCTTTTCCATTAATTTTCTTTTATTTTCTTCCTAAATTAATTTCCAAAATTAAAATCTAAAATCCTAGGTTAAATTATAAAACCAAATTATCTTAAAAATACTAATTAACTCTAAATAACAATTATTGCACATAATTAAATACCAACTCACACAATTAAACACTAAAATGCAAAGCACGTTATTTTTTGTGAATTTTCATTTTTATAAACAATTACTTACTTAATCAATCCTAGTTGTGAAATTAAATCCTAAATGCAAATGCAATCTACTTTTTGTATTTTCTTATTAATTTTAATAAATAAACATGCACACACACAAATACAAATAATAATTGAAGACCACTAAAATTCACAAAATTGCACACAAGGAGAAATTGTTTTTATTTTGCATTTTATGGGAGTAATTCGTATAGTCAAAAATCACATGCTCACAGTCTCAATGAAGACGATAACAAAGGAATCAATATAAGGCCTGAATACCCAGTTCATCAAGTCCATAAATGCCGCCGGGGCATTAGTCAAGCCAAAGGACATCACTAGGAACTCATAGTGGCCATATCTAGTCCAAAATGCAGTCTTCGGAACATCTGAATCCCGAATCTTCAGTTGATGATACCCTGACCTCAAGTCAATCTTAGAGAACACCCTAGCACCCTACAACTGGTCGAACAAATCATCAATACGAGGCAACAGATACTTGTTCTTGACGGTGACTTTATTCAACTGGCGGTAATCAATGCACATCCGCATTGTCCCATTATTCTTCTTCACAAATAACACTGGTGCACCCTATGGCGACACACTGGGCCTAACAAACCCCTTTGCCAATAAATCCTCGAGTTGTTCCTTCAACTCTTTGAATTCTTTAGGAGCCATATGGTACGGTGGAATAGAGATAGGCTGAGTGCCTAGAGCCAAATCAATACAGAAATCAATATCACGATCCGGAGGCATGCCAGGAAGATCAGAAGGAAAAACATCGGTGAACTCTCGGACTACTGGCACTGTATCAATCGTCGGAGACTCTGTGGTGACGTCACAAATAAAATCTAGATAGGCCAAATACCCTTTCTCGACCATGTGTCGAGCCTTCAGGAAAGAAATAACCCTGCTAGGCGTATCAACTGTGGAACCCTTCCACTCTAATCTCGGCGATCCTGACATCACTAGTGAAACAGTCTTGGCATGGCAATCAAGGACGGCGTGATATGGAGATAACCAATCCATGCCCAGGATGACCTCAAAATCGATCATATCAAGCAACAGAAGATCTGCTCTAGTCTCGAAACCACAAAAAATGATCACACAGGACCGGTAGATCCGATCCACAACCATAGAATCACCCACATGAGTAGACACATGAATAAGAGTGCCCAAAGGCTCAGGAGAAATAACCAGGAAACGAGCAAACAGAGATTATACATATGAGTAAGTAGACCCCAGATCAAATAATACTGAAGCATCCCTACCACTAACGGAAATAATACCTATGATGACGACATCTGAGGCCAATGCATCTGGCCTGGCTGGAAGAGCATAGAATCTAGCTGGAGCGCCGGCTGTCTGGCCTCCACCTGACTGAGTAGTAGCTGGCTGACCTCTCCCTGTCTGGCCTCCACCTCTAGGACGACCTCTACCCGTCTTCCCTCCACCTCTAGGTGGCTGGGCAACTGGTGCTAAAATCATGGGCTGCTGACCCTGCTGCACTGCCTTGCCCCAAAGTCTGGGGCAGTATCTCCTCATGTGACCGAGATCTACGCACTCAAAATAGCAGCGCGGGGCGGTGACCTGCTGCCGTGATGGCTGACCCTGATAACCCGTAAATCCACTGTAAGAAGCCTGGATAGCCGGTGGACGACATTAACTCTTCAATATGACACTGAAATAAGAATCAGAAGGACCCTGGGGACCTGAATACCCACTGGAGGAACCCTGAATAGCTAGCGGGCGGTAGGAATTCTCTAGCATAGCACTGAAATAGGGGCATGGTGGAGCCCCCCGGGCAGGAGGTGGTGCTGAAACTGGTAGCCTACTAGGCTGGCTCCTCCCAAACTGACCTCTGCCCTTAGCTGGGGCACCTCTGAACTCATCGGAGAACCTAGCTCTCTTATTCTGATGTATCTGCTCTCTACCCCTCTGGTGATATCCCTCAATCCGACGAGCAACCTTGACCACTAGCTGATACTCTGTGCCCATCTCCACCTTTCGAGCCATACCAAATCGAATCCCGGGCTGCAATCCAGCGACAAACCTCTGCACTCTCTCTGTATTTGTAGGAAGTATCATGAGTGCATGGCGGGACAACTCGGAAAACCTTACCTCATAGTTAGTCACAGACATCTGACCCTGCTCGAGATGCTCAAACTGGTACCGCAGCTCCTCCCTCTCAGAGGGCGGGATATACCAATCCAAGAATAATTATACAAACTAACCCCAAGCGATGGGAGGAGAACCCGCTGGCCTGCCAAGAACATAGGACTGCCACCATCTACGGGCCCTGCCCTCGAGCTAAAAAGTAGTGAAGTCAACTCCATGCGACTCTAATATCCTTATATTGTGCAGTCTATCCCTACACTTGTCAATGAAGTCCTGGGTATTCTCATGATGCTCACCCCCAAAGACCGGAGGATGAAGCCTGGTCCATCTATCCAATAACTTCTGTGGATCACCATCCACAGCTGGCCTGGGCTGGGGTGCCACTACAGCAACTGGCTGAGCCCCATCTGCGGGTAGTGCACCCGGAGTCTGATATACTGCAGCTGCGTGACCTGGAGCCTGAGAAATAGGGGTATGGGCTCCCCCTCCTACCTTCGAAGTAGCTGGGTCTGCTGGAAATAAACCAGCCTGAGTCATAGTGTCCATGAAATGTAGCATGCGGCCCATGACCTCCTGAAATCCCGGTGCTATCATGAAATCTGCCGGGGTAGGCTAAGCTGCGGGAACCTCCCCTTGCTCCTCAATAATAGGATCCTCCACAAGATCTGCTGGTGGTGCAACTGGAATGGCTCTGGGATGCCTTTGTCCCCTACCACGGGCTGGTGACCTCCCCCGACCTCTACCTCGGCCTCTAGCAATGGGGGGAGTAGCTCCTCCCGGGTCCGAAACGTCAGCGGTGCGAGTCCTCACCATCTGTGAGAGAATAGAAGAGGGGAATTTAGTACACTAAGCACTGCATGATAGGAAATGAATAAAGAGTTGTCTTTCCTAATACCCTATAGCCTCTCGAAGATAAATACATACGTCTCCGTACCGATCAACAAGACTCTATCAGGTTTACCCATAACTTGTGAGACCTACGTGAAACTAGTGCTTTGATACCATGTTGTCACGACCTATTTCCATAATAGGTCATGATGGCGCCCGACATCGTTGCCAGGCAAGCCAATGCGGAACATTCCCAACTTCTTATGTTAATTTTAGCGGAATTTAAGTGAAATAATTATCCGAATTTGGATCCAAGACCAAAAGTGATAGATAAAATAAATAACATAATAATACAACCCCAAAAGCAAGTCTACCAAAGTGTGTGTCAGAACCTGGTGTCACAAGTGTGGGCATCTAGTAGAGTATACAAAATATATCTCTATCATACTATCTGAAATAAGAGAAAGACAGAAAAAGTAAAGGAAGACTCCATCCGGCTGCTGAGCGGCATAGGAAGGAAGCAACTCACCGTGGAAGTCTCTGCCGTAAGCTCAAGGGCGCGCACCAGACTGGTAACCAGATGTATCTGCCTCAGATCCTGTACAATTAAGTACAGAACCGTAGTATGAGTACATAAACAATATGTACCCAGTGAGTATCCCGCCTAATCTTGAAGAAGTAGAGACGAGAGGTCGACTTGATGCTCACTAGGGTCGAATAGTATATCAAGGTACTATACTATCCATGAAGAATCACTAATAAGCAACAGTTTATAACAAGACATAAAAGTACTACTCTCCACTATTTTTCCATCTAACCATTTACCTTCGTTAAATTTATCAATTTATGTCGGGCCATGAAAGGCGATATCAATATTTAAAAACTCGCAGGCAAGCAACAATATCATGCGCAAATATGCTGAGGCTACGACCCAATCCAACAGAAATAAATTGTGCACTTGTCGAGGGTTGACGCCGTGCCTATAGATGCATCTATTCATACCGAGGCGATCTGCCCGATACACAAATAATCTTTTATAGAAATCATGCCTATGGGATCTAAAACTAGTTTAGTTAAAAAAACAATTTGACTCATATTGTTCTGAATTAGTTTAAACAACCTACTCCTTTATCAATACGGTTTAGAAAGCATGCCTATAGGATCCAAAATTGCTCATTTGGAACTGTTTACTGCTTTACTACATTCCTAATTAGCAATAGATATCATGCTCTTAGGACATCACTATTACGCCTAGGCAAGCCTTAGGCAGTAATAATGATAAAATGGAATCCGCCTTTATCTAATTAGCAACTGCTACAACTAGCGGGCAGGCCTGATTCGGACTTCTTATCTGAGCTATATAATGAATCTGGTTCTAACTTAAATCCCCTATATTAGGATTTTTAAAATTCAGACTTTAACTATACTTGAGTCGCATTATTTATATGTACTATTTACGGAGGAATATATGAGCCTCAAACTGCCTACATATTTCCCTTTTTTAAATGAAGTCCTATGTGTTTTGTATGTCGCCTTAGCCTTTTACCTTTAAACCTAAGAGTCACCTAAATCCTCCCTATTATAGGAATAGTAGTCCTGAATTCCTCCGGGACTAATAGGAATGGGACGGGTAATAGCACGCAATAGAGTTCGAGACCAATCTGCGCTTTAAATACATTTACGGGGCAAGAAGGGTATTGCATTAATGTGATTCATATTACAAGTAAACCTAGGACCCCCTTTATATTCATCAACATGGATGACCGGTGTGCTAATACCATGTGTAGCCCCTCCTTTGAAGAGTGATTACCGAGTATTGCATTAATGTGATTCATATTAAAAGTAAACCTATGACTCCCTTTATATTCATCAGCATGCTTAGTTATAACACTTTCAAAACTTTGCTTTATTTTATCATTTCCAAAAACTTGAGTATTTAAAATCCATTCTTATTTGAGCCTTGTTTGTTTAAGTGTGAATTGAACAAATTCACAAAGAACTATTTGGCCGGGAACCACATTAGTGGATCCTGAGGGGCGCCTAACACCTTCCCCTTAGGATAATTTCAAGCCCTTACCCTATCTCTGGTTATCAAATGTAGTTGTAGTTAAACCCTAGAGGTGCCCTAACGCACCTTAAAATCGTTAGGTGGCGATTCTTAAAAATTGCAAAACCCTTTTCCCAAAAGGAAAGAGTTGTTCCAACCAAATGTCATAAACTCAATTTCGCGAGAAAAAAGGGGCGCGACAGCATGGCGATTCTGCTGGGGATTTTTCTCGGCTTTTACCATTTAAGATTATTCTTGTGAATTTGTACCTCTCCCTATGTTCAATTATCTGTTTAATTCCTTTAAGCATTTAATTTCTTCTTTAGAAGCTAAACTTACATATCTTCCTTGTTTTCTTTTTTTTATTGCTTTAAATTATGAAACTATTGTATTTACCGCTTTCTTAATGTACAAATACATGCCAACATGCTTTTAATTATTGCATAATCATGCTCAACATCATACTCCACTCGTGCCAAAACAAATACCATAGCAACACTTATAATGAGTGGTTGCGTTCTTCCTATATTATCACATCCTAATTTCGGAAAGGCATATTTGCGGTAAACCTAGTCGATCAGTGGTGCAGTTGACAGTTCCGAGTCTTCCCCCTTGAGTTGTTCGCTCAAGGGTACCGGTCTAAAACCCCATAGAAACCTTACGTTGTTCAAATTGTGCATGCATCATGGTCAAACCTAGTCAGATCAATTATGTTGTCCACATAATGGTCCTTTAATATAGCCTTGTCCAAAAGTCCACTAGGTTTTCCTAAACCCAAATATACATCATCACGTTTTGTGAATTTATTTGGAGAACTAAATGCTTCATGCAGATCATAATTGTATAAATAGTTGAGTCTTGTGGGGGTAAGGGCCTAACCTTGTTTGTCTTGCAAAAATATGAAGCTCGAGGTCCCCAGTTTCAGTATGGTTAGCACGCCCCCGCTCTTGCAATACTGGTGGAGGAGTCTTCCATAAAATTACCAAATCAATGAATGAAAAGAGAGAGACGCCAAAGCTAGCAAAAAGTTGGAATATCTGGAATACATTCTGCTGGAATTAGAAGGAAAAGTGAGGAAGAGAGTCACCGACTGCCAGAACTCTGAGGGTAACGAAGGAGAACACCTGGAAAAGGCATTTTTACTGGTGAAGCTACGTGAGCTGGAGGATTTGATCAATGCGAGTATTCAACCTGGGGAAAGTCCTTCTGGGAACAAGTAGATAGGAGTTTATCTTTTTCGCTTTAAAAATTTAATAAGGCCAATTGACATTAGTAACTTTTATTTCTTGTTTATTTGATGTTGATTTGGGATTCATTTTATTTTTATCAATGAAATGAGGCATTTACCATTCCAAGTTCTCCAAATCAACTTGTCGCTAGGCCTACCTCGGGCACAACGAGGCTCCCAAATTAGGACATGCTTTACATTCCTGCACTACGTGTTTAAATATTACAATACTTTTCTTGATCCTCACTAACTTGTTTACCTTTTTGTTTCTTTTGTTTGTTATTCCCCTCGCCAAAGGTTAGTTCGTGCACTCTGGCAACATCATCTTATTCCACGACATCCAGGGGCCCTCCACCCACTCCTCCTCTTATTCATGTTAAGAACAAGAACAAAAGCAAAATGGAAGATTTGAACATCAGGAAAGAGAACACAACAGAAGAGGCCATCGATGGCCATGGTATTTGGGTTACCAATGAAAATGTGTCACAACTTGAGCAGAAATGAAGAGCTCGACCAAGTTCGAAATCTAGCCAACCTATCCTTCTCCCTCAGCATCCCTGACACCAACTTCCCCAACGTTCAAAATCCCACACCTCCACAAAAGTAACCAAATCATCCCACTGCTCCAACAAAGAACCAATGCAATACTTGCCACACTCAAAACAACATTCCACTAGTCATCCCCGAGTTGCAAAACTCCACAAATGACAATTTTGACACCCACACACTAGACCACCAAAACAATCCCATCTACGTGGAGACCATTCCACTCTCTACCCAACCTATATCTTGCACCCCTGAGTCCGATGAAAAGGATCTACTCATCAAAAGTTTAGCTGAAGAGCTTAAGAGACTAACCAGCTGAATCCAATGCGTCAAAGGAAGTAAAGGGATCGAAGGGTTGAACTATGAAGATCTTTTCATACAACCAGATGTCAAACTACCGGAGGGGTACAAACTCCCAAGTTTGAGATGTTTGACGGTACAGGTGATCCAAGGGTCCATCTGAGAACATACTGCGACAAGCTGGTCGGGGTAGGAAAAGATGAAAGGATCTGTATGAAGCTGTTCATGAGGAATCTGAAAGGAGATGCACTATCTTGGTACATCAGCCAAGATCCTAAGAAGTGGTCTTGCTGGGTAGGTATGGCATCTGATTTTATGGATAGGTTCAGGTTTAACACAGAGAAAACGCCAGACGTGTTCTATATCCAGAATCTAAAGAAGAAGCCCACGGAGACCTTTTGCGAGTATGCTACTCGCTGGAGGTCCGAAGCTGCTAAGGTCAGACCCGCCTTAGAAGAAGAACAAATGAACAAGTTCTTTGTCCGGGCTCAAGACCCGCAATACTATGAAAGGTTGATGGTGATTGAGAATCATAAGTTTTCTGACATTACCAAGTTGGGGGATGAATTGAAGAAGGTATTAAGAGCGGTATGGATACAAACTTCGAGGCCTTACAAGCTACAAATAAGGCCTTGCAGTCTGGTGGTGTGTCTAAGATGAGGGACGTAGGGGCTGTGATGGTTGCACAAAGGACCAAGTCTCCTCTCAAATACCAAATCTACCCAATGCCTCTACTCACATATCAGCTAGCCTCAAATTACCAAGCACCCTCTTACCAAGCTCCACCCTCAACTTATCAGTCACCTCCACCTCCCACATATCAGCCTACCTCACCCAGATACTCCCAATCCGCTCATGTCTACCAAACTAATAATGCCCAACCATCTTATTACCAATCACCCTCGCATGCCAAAACTTCCCTAGGCCCCAACCTAATTTTGATCGGAGGCCTCTAAAACAATACACAGCTATCGCCGAACCTATTGATCAGCTATATGAGTAACTCAAAGTTGCCAGTTATGTCACCCCCATCCCTGCTCTAACCCTTGAGAACCCTTCTCAGTAGGTTAACCCAAACAAATCTTGTGCCTACCACTTCGGTATGAAGGGACACACCATCGATGATTGTCGCTCTTTAAAAGATAAGATACAGTCTCTGATTGATAACAAAGTCATTCTAGCAAAAGAAGGCGCTACGAACGTCTGCAACAACCCTATACCAGACCATTAAGGCGGGGGTAGTCACATGATTAAAGTGGAGGATGATTGGGATCCCAAAGGATCCGTTGGGTTGATCGTAGAAGGCGATGATCCAAACAAACCAGCAGTTACTCTCAACCCTAACATAGTCCAGATCCAACCGTCTGAGGTCACTGGGGTAGATGTGTCTATCCCTCTTGATTTTGAAACAGCGCCATCAATAAAGACACCAGCACCATTTGTGGTTGCAGTTTTGCCACCCAAATAACATGTCCCACTCGAATTAAAGGTAGCTGCCCGAATCCTAGTGGTGATGTTCATCGTGTCATCATTCCATACAAAAGCTATACCCTGGGATTAGATAGCCGAGGCTAGGAGGAAAGGCAAAGTCAGGTTCGAAGAGGCTGTTGCAGCACAGGCTATGACGAGAACTGGGAGAGTCTATACCCCTGAACACCTAGCTGAGTCAAGCAAGCAGGCCTCCAACTAACCACTCATCATTGAGACGGGTCTAGACGACCTCTGGAGGAAAATACAGGCCAAGGAGTATTTGGTCATTGACCAGCTAAACAAAAGACCAGCACAAATATCCATCTTCTCATTGCTGCAGAATTCCAAGACACACAAAAATGCTCTATTAAAGGTGCTAAGTGAAGCATACGTGCCAAGTAACATCACTGGTGGGGAAATGGCTAATATGGTGGAACAAGTATTAGAAAGCCATAAAAATTCCTTCTATGAGGACAAGCTACCATCTAAAGGGTTGGGTCACAACAAAGCCCTACACATCATCGTACAATTCGAAGACTACTTCATCACTATGATGCTGATCGATGGGGTTCGAGCCTTAACATATGTCCGTTGATAACACTCAAGAACTTGGGCAAAGGGCTGCATGATATAAAAGAAGGAGCAATCAATGTAAAATATTTTGATGGGTCTCAGAGGTCCACCATCGGTGAGATTAGCTTGTGTCTGCAGATGTGACCAACCTGGTTTGAGGTCGACTTTCAAGTGATAGATGTGCCAACATCTTACAACTTGCTGCTAGGAAAACCCTAGATTCATGTTGTTAGGGCTGTAGCTTCAACACTACATCAGGCGATAAAATTCGAATGGAATCACCAGGAAGTGATCATTCACGTTGACGGCAGCAATCCTATATACAGTCGCTAGACCATTCCGGCAATCGAAGGAAGAAGAAAGCTAGGCGGAGAGACCTACCACCATATCGAGCGGGAAAATGATCTCGATAAGGACACATGGTGGGATAACAAGATATAGAACATATTGAATTGGAGTGGGTACGAACCTAGCAATGGACTCGGCATGATCCTCTAAGGGATCTCTAAACCTATAAAACTCAAGAAACATGGCACTACCTTCGGTCTGGGATATGAATACACTTGGGAGGAGTTCAATGGTTGGTCGCCACCATTACGCGGTCCTTACTACCCATCAGAGCAACCGATACCGCACCTGGAGCAAACTTTCAAACAGGCTGACGTCATCTATGGGACAGACGAAGAAGAAGCACTCACAACAGTAAAAAACTTATTTCTAGAGGACAATGATATGGATTGTTGTGCTATTATCGAGGAGGAAGGGGAGGAAGGTCCTTCCATACAAGCTGTGAGTAGAGGGGCACATCTCAACAATTGGACCATCAGGAACACCAGAGCCTGATGAGCCTCGGGGTAGCAAGGCTAAAACAAGCACTATTCAATATTTTATTTACTAAATAATTTTCTTCTCACATTTTTCAGTTTTTGCAATAAGATCGTCAATGTTCAAAACCATCATCCAATTTATCAAAGCATGTTTGATTTTTCCAATGAATTAATATTTATTTCTATCATTTTATCCTTACTTTACCTATACAGCATTACTATTACTTATCTTGATGAACCAATGACTGTGACATACAATGAGACAACGCAACAAATGGACATCGATTCAGAAGAAGATGACATACCTGAGGAGATTATCAAAGAAGTTGAGAACTTTGGAAACAGAGCTAAGTCCAACCTGGACGAAACCAAAATTGTTAACGTAGGAGATGCAAAAAATGCCAAGGAAACACGAATCAGCATTCACTTATTGCCATCAGAGAAGAAAGAATGCATAGAGTTTCTAAAAGAGTATGTGGACATATTCGCCTGGTCGTATGATGACATGACCGGTTTAAGTACGTCTATTGTAGCTCACATACTACCAATCGATCCAATGTATCCACCGGTAAAGCAAAAGCTGAAAAAGCTCAAACCTGATATGAGTTTGAAAATCAAGGAAGAAGTCACCAAATAGATCAAAGCCAAGGTTCTCAGGGTGGCTGAGTACCCGACATGGTTAGCCAACATTGTGCCAGTACAAAAGAAGGATGGGAAGGTCAGAGTCTGTGTTGACTATCGATATCTCAACCGGGCCAGTCTGAAAGATGACTTGCCTTTGCCGAATATACATATCCTAATTGACAATTGCGCCAAGCATGAGCTACAGTCATTCGTAGATTGCTTCGCTGGTTACCATCAGATCTAGATGGATGAGGAAAATGCTGAGAAAACGGCTTTCACTATGCCATGGGGAGTGTATTGTTACAAGATGATGCCTTTCAACCTGAAGAATGCAGGGGCCACCTACATGAGGGCCATGACAACCATTTTCCATGATATGATACACAAGGAGATAGAGGTATATGTGGATGATGTTATCATCAAATCCAAGAAGGCCACTGACCACATAAAAGATCTAAGGAAGTTTTTCAACAGACTATGGAGGTACAACTTAAAATTAAACCCTGCAAAGTGTGCATTTGGGTTCTTGCTGGAAAGTTGCTTGGGTTCATTGTGAGCCGCCGAGCAATATAACTGGATCCATCGAAAGTCAAAGCCATTCAAGAATTACCATCGCCAAAGAATAAGAAAGATGTGATGAGTTTCTTAGGAAGGCTGAACTACATCAGCTGATTCATACCACAGTCTACTATTATCTGTGAGCCAATCTTTAAAATTATAAAGAAGGACGCCGCTACCAAATGGACCGATGACTGCCAAAAGGCCTTCGATAGATGCAAGGAGTACCTGTCAACACCATCAGTCCTAGTTCCTCCTGAGCCAGGTAGACCCTTATTGCTCTACCTTGCAGTGTTAGATGGAGCTTTCGGCTGCGCTTTAGGGCAACATGATGAATTGGGAAGAAAGGAATAAGCCATTTATTATCTCAGCAAGAAGTTCACTCCGTACGAGGCCCGGTATTCTCTTTTGGAATGCACCTGGTGTGCTTTGACTTGGGTAGATAAGAAGTTGAGACATTACTTATGTGCCTATACTACGTACCTCATATCAAGGATGGATCCTTTAAATTACATATTTCAGAAGCACATGCCCACTGGCAAGCTAGCCAAGTGGCAAATACTATTGAGTGAGTTCGACATTGTTTACGTAACTTAGAAGGCGGTCAAAAGACAGGCACTGGCAGACCACCTTGCCAAAACCCCCGTGAATGGAGAATATGAACCCTTGAAAACATATTTTCCCGATAAAGAGGTATCATTTATAGGAGAAGACATTGCAGAATCCTATGATGGCTGGAGAGTGTTCTTCGATGGAGCAGCAAACTTCAAAAGAGTTGGCATAGAAGCGGTCTTAGTATCAGAAATCGGTCACCATTATCTAGTGTCTGCCAAACTCAGGTTCCTATGTACTAACAATATGGCCTAATATGAAGAACGTGGCTCATACATAGAACAAAATGATGAGCATAGTGGAAACAATTGAGAAGAAGATGGAGCAAACATCGTGTCACCATGCCGGACTAATCAAAGCCTTAGAACTAAGGTTGGCAAATTTATAATATGAGATTTGTCCGCCAGGAACTTCACTTTTCCAATTTTTCCAACAGCAACAAAAGGAGAGGATTTCCATCAAAGAACAAATTCAACTTTTGATAAATGATCACTTTGAGCCGCAAAAACATAGTACTACCTTCTGGAGAAAAACCCCCAACAAATGACATTGAAGCAACAATGAACTGGCAATCAGAAAACTCCGATCGGAGATTCAGATTTACTCATACATCAGGTATAAGAAGAATAGGGAACCAAGAACTCCAAGATACTCCCGTATCTGCATCATGTACAGGAATTGAGAAAGAGGTTCACGAAGACAGAATTCCAACATGTCCCAGAGTCGAGAATGAGATCGCCGATACATTGGCTACCCTATCATCTATGATACAACATCCTGACAAGAATTTCATTGACCCCATTCTGGTGAAAATTCACAATCAGCCACCTCAATATGCCCATGTTGAAGAGGAAGCAGACATAAAACCTTGGTTTCATGATATTAAGGAATATCTGGCGAAAGGAGAGTACCCAAAGCTTGCCAATCATTACTCAGAAACACTCACTTTGAAGATTGTCCAACAACTTCTTTCATAGCGGAAGAATCCTATATAGGAGGACTCCTGATTTGGGACTATTAAGATGTGTTGACGCAAAGGAAGCATCCAAGCTGCTAGAGGAAATTCATGATGGGGCTTGTGGTCCACATATGAACGGTTTTGTCTTAGCAAAGAAGATACTCCGGGTTGGTTAGTTTTGGATGACAATGGAAAAAGACTACATCCAGTATGTCCAAAAATGCCATCACTGCCAGATAAATGCAGAAATGATAAAGGTACCTCCAAGCGAGTTCAACACAACAAGCTCACCATCGCCGTTCTTCGCTTGAGGAATGGACGTCATTGGACCAATCGAGCCTGCCGTTTCCAACAGACATAGGTTTACCCTAGTGGTGATTGACTATTTCACCAAGTGGGTCGAAGCAGCATCTTACAAAGCAATGACTAAGAAAGTCGTGACAGACTTTGTCTACGATCGCATTGTTTGTCGATTTGGTATTCTAGAGTCAATCATTACTGATAATGGCTTCAATCTCAACAACGACTTGATGAAAATCATGTATGAATTCTTTAATATTAGACACAAGAATTCCACAACCTACAGGCCTCAAATGAATGGAGCCGTAGAAGCCGCCAACAAGAATATCAAGAAGATATTGAGGAAAATGATAGAGAATCATCAACAGTGGCACGGAAAGTTATCATTTGCTCTATTAGGGTATCGCACCATAGTCCGCACATCAACCGGGGCAACCCCCTATATGTTGGTTTATGGTTCAGAAGCCGTCATTCCCGCCGACGTAGAAATTCCTTCCCCAAGGATCATACAGGAAGCTGTGCTCAACGACGCAAAGTGGGTGAAAAATCGTTATGAGGAACTAGCCCTTATAGATGGAAAGAGAATGAATGCAATTTTCCATGGTCAACTTTATCAGAACAGAATGTCCAAAGCCTTCAACAAGAGAGTCAAGCCAAGACAGTTCACACAGGGGCAGCAGGTGTTAAAGAAAATTTTTCCGCATCAGGATGAAACCAAAGGGAAGTTCTCTCCCAATTGGTAGGGCCCCTACATGGTTCACCGAGTTTTGACATGATGAGCCCTCATACTTGTAGAAATGGACAGAGAAGTTTGGCCAAAGCCTATTAATTCAGATGCAGTCAAGCGTTACTATGTGTAATCTTTATGTTTTCCCTATATGATGTAAATTGAACTACGCTTGACCTAATTCACATTTAGGAGGCGATACGTAGGAAGCCCTATGGGTTCGGTCATAATTCAATAAAACTTTCATTTCCCTCGAAATTGGAAACTAGGGCAGAATTTTGAGGACCCTCAAAATTCTGAAGTAATTTTAGTCGATCATCGCACGAGCAACATTCAGAAGCATCAACCGATCAAACTGGAGCATAATTTTGAGGAGGACACTCAAAATTTTGTAGCGAGAGAGGTTTCAATGTCTCGAACCACATCACAGCTGCCGGTTCATCTAAAAACTATTTTAATTATACATTTATATCATACTTTTACAAAATCGTGCATGTCTATTATTGAAGCTGCTTTGTTTAAGCGATGCTGCCCCAACGATACAGACGGTATCTCCAGATCAAAGCCGAGCGAGTCAGGCAAAACCAGCGGGGATACGACTAACCTTCCCCTTTACAAAAATACAATTTTTCTTTCGATGCAGGCACTAGGATTATGAAATAATTGAACATATTGTACGCCTATAGAACAAACATTATTAAAGAATACGATTCTCCGGACCATTACACTTACCAACATTTGCTATCAGCACGCACCCGTAATGTTCCGTATGTCACAACGCTCCCAGTAGTCACCACGCTGCAATCTGCCATCAGCTAAGAAACTCCACTATCATTTGCTATTTTATTTTCTTGCATAAGGCTACCATTCTACCTTCCGAGGTTAAACTCTACCTCTATCTGCATTTGCATTGCATAAGGCTACTATTCTTCCTTCCAACTTGCATAAGGCTACCATTCTGCCTTCTGAGGTTAAGCTCTACCGCAATCTGCATTTGCATTGCATAAGGCTAATATTCTACCTTCCAGCTTGCATAAGGCTACCATTATGCCTTCTGAGGTTAAGTTCTATCTCTATCTGCATTTGCATTGCATAAGGCTACTATTCTGCCTTCCAACTTGCATAAGACTACCATTATGCTTTCCGACTTGCATAAGGCTACCATTCTGCCTTCTGAGGTTAAGCTCTACCTCTATCTGCATTTGCATTGCATAAGGCTACTATTATGCCTTCCAACTTGCATAAGGCTGCCATTTTTCCTTCGAGACAAAACACTATCACCACCCGTATTGCACTGCTAAAAGATCGCCACATCGCATGACTGAAAGATCGCCACATTGCATACCTGAAAGATCGCCACATTGCACGGCTGAAAGATCTCCACATTGCACGGCTCAAAGATTACCATATTGCACGGCTAAAAGATCGCCATATTGCATGGCTGAAAGATTGCCACATTGCACGGCTGAAAGATCGCCACACGCTACTGCATCCTTCATGGGCTGAAATATCACCAACCCATCCAAAGGCATCATCATTCGGAGGCACCATCCTCAGAGCCTGAGAACACCATGTCATGGCTCGAGGATTTCTTTCAATCTTTTGCATATCATTATTCAACTACGTCATGGTTCGGAGTCACCATCCTTAAAGCCCGAGAATATCATTCATGGCCTCGCTAATCCTTTATTATACATTTCATGGCTCAAGACATCATGGTATAAAGACGTCATCCTAACCGTTCAAAGGCAGCATTCATGGTCCAACGAGAATTTGCATCATGTCTAAAGTTACGCACAGTATATGCTTGTATTACTTATTTGCAGGTAAAACGGCAAGTAATAGTCATCCCGGCAGGAGTATTTCTGCTCCAGTGCCCGCAGCCACATCAAACCTAACCATTCCCGTAAGTGGTCCACTCACCCAGCCCGAGATATTGCGTCCGTTCTTAGAAAGTACCTGTCGGCATACTCTGCCGACGGATCCTGAACTACATATGGCCCGATTCCTATAAAACCAAGGATATGTAGGAAACTCAGAAGCCAGGGTGTGGCCTGAATCTTCCCAAATCATTTCGCTCGGTCAAAATTGGCCATCATATCTTTATCCCAAAACTCTTTCATCCTTTCCGGGTAAAGAGAGGCAGCTGTTCACACCTAATTTTTTCCTATATATATTTTTAATATGCACAATAACTTAAAAATGGCATATATATACATATGTAAGTATATTCAAGTATTTTATTATTTTTTCATAATTTAAAAGGTTTTTTCAATCAATTTATTTCCCCTTTTTATCCATAAAAACCCAAAATCATTTCCCAAATTATTATTTTTGGAAAATCATCTATTGGATTTTCAGCTTTATGCTAAAATATAGCTAATTTAATTTTGGCATATTTTTACAAATTTATTTAGTATTTTTCAAAGCTAAATTGCATAATTACAAAACTAGCCACTTTTAAGATTTAATTGTGTTTATATTAATAAAATCATGTCCTATTTTTTTAAAGTATCACTTATATATCATAAATCATTTTAGTACTTTGAATTTATTTCCAAAAATCAATTTACTATTTTTTATAATTTTAAGAGGAAAAATTGACTATTTAAATAATAGCCCAATTACATTTTAATTTTAGCCTAAATCTAACCCAAAATTGAACCCCAATTTCCCCTGCCCAATTCCCATTCAAACCCGACACCTAACCCAATTTAAGGACCCAACCTGGATACCCTACCTAACCATTTCAATCTAACCCAAATGATCAATGGCCAATATTGTCCCTTTCCTTTTTAACCTTAAACGACCCCTTACCCTACCTCATTCTTCACCAAACACCGCCTTTGAATTCCCTTTTCTCTCAATTCTCTCTGAAAACTCACCTGGACCCTAGCCGTCGCCCTCTAATCCCACCCTAATACCTATCTAATCCATGGCCTCTCGTGGTCATTTAGGACGTGTATCAGCCTCCTATGGCTCCTAGGTATTTGGTTCTGTGGTTTCATGGTCAAACCTCGAAGGAGTCTGGTCCAGTCCTGCTCGATTGTTGTTCATGGCCTTTCTCTGGCCATCCTCGACCTTTCTCCGTCCATTCATGGCCTTTAAAGGCAGATCCTTGACTTTTCTGGTTAGATCATTAACTTTCGAGATCTCTCTCATTTCATTTGGGTTTTCTGAAACCCTAATCTCTAATACATTTCAACTTCTTTCAGATCTATCTTAGATATGTGCTTACTATAAACTTTTTAAGTGTTTCTCGAAGGTTCTTTGACTTTTCTTTTAAAATGACTCTTCACTTTTCAACGATTAGGGTTTTCCTTTAAGTTTTTCAAAAGATCTCTTCTCTAATCTTAATATTGTTTGTTATTTTGCTATGTTTAAAATTATTTTCTCATATTGTTCTTCTATCTATTTCAGCATGTTTAAGAACCCTAGTTGCTTTTTAGTCTTATCCGAGTTCTGGAAATTGTTTGTTTAAATATGTACTTGTTCTTTGTTTCTGACTCTATTTTCCTTGTTTGAATTGTTTGATTTTGAGTCCTTACCATCTCTTAAACTCGACTACTTTTGAAGCCCTAAATTTCTTAGAAGTTTTCTCACTTGTTACTGCTGTAAGACCTTTAGCTGTTTCTGATTTCTCTTTTCTGGTACTATGTTCTTCTTCACTATTGATTCTATGTGACTTGCCCTACTTGACTATTGTGCCTCGAATGTTTTCATTACTACTGAATCCTAGCTTATTTATGCCACTACCACATATTTGTGTTATCTCTTTTGCCAATGTGTTTGGCCTCGCATGTCTGATGCTTCTGTTCACTCTATTTATATACTGAAATGCAGAATAATGTTGTGATTGATTGCAAAAATATTTTCTTTTATGAACCCTAATTTCACTCGCTTGTTTAAATTAATTGATTCCTTTCCCTTTACTGTGATATTTTACCTTGTAGAATCCTTTCCCAAAATAAGCCTATTTTGTACTAAGACTTGATGGTTTACTTCATGCTTTTACTGCCCTCTATATGGAAATGATCAATCTATCCCGAGCTGATTTTCTTTCCTTAATTGAATCATGTTAGTACCCATTAAGCCATGATTCCTTCATTAAAGGGAATCACTTGGGTTAATTGATTCTGACTTGTGATTATTTCCATGTTTGTGTTAAGGCTTTACTTATTACCTTACTTACTACTTGTTTTCAAAACTATAAATACCCACACCCTCTTTTCTTTAATAGGTGAACTATCTGAGTTCAGGACACACACTTCACTCAAAACTCTCTCTTTTTTCTATTACTATTTGTGCTACTACTTTGTCTAGCCGGCTGAAAGCCAAGGCTAGGCTGTGGAAATTTGCTTACTTTTCCTTTCTGCACTTTGCTTATTTACTGGTATATCCTAGTTAATTTTCAAGCATCAACAACAACTTGTTTCTCTACTTGTTCCAACTTCTCTCATGCTTTTCCACTTCTGGTTATGTTTTTGCAATCAAGTTACATTACTAGCATGTTGAAACGTGTTCCCTTTCCCTTTTATATTAGTGCTATCCTATGTGTATGAATCCCAAACCCCACATCCCCTCTTTGTGTTTGTGTTCTTTAGTTGGTTTGTGGGCATACCAGCATCATCTATTGCTGTGCATGTACAAACCTGACCCCTCCTAGGTTTATATGCTTCATGCAATGTATTCCCAAAACCCCTCGACCCTTTTGTGTAACTACTGATTTCTTTGTATTTTAAGCTCGACTACTACTTTTTTTCTTCAAATCACCCTTTAATACTTACTATTTCCAACTCAGTTTTAATCAATCCCTGTTCCTCACTTCCACTATATTCTTAGAACCTAGGTTCTGCCCCTCTTGTGTGAGTCTTGCCTTGGGACCCTTGAGCTCCCTCTGAACTTGGACACATAAGGGCTGGCCATTCCACACTACACTCATTCTTTTCTGGTTATGCAAACTTGGGTGTAAGCACTGCCTGGGGTCCCTTGAGACCCTTAAGGAACTTTGACACACCCAGGTATTGAGAAAGGCTTTGAACACCATGGGCATCTGAAGTGATTAATTATATAAATCAGGTAGGAAGTCAAGATCAGGCTTCTTTTGGTTGTAATTTCTTATTTCTGTACTTCTTTTTTTGTAATTTAAGCATTTGGTATGTAATAATTTGTAACGAATATTGGGACTGGCTAGTGAAAAGGGATGGGGTAGTTATGCATGTTTGAAGGGTAGATATACTGCCTATAGGATCTGTTTAATAAATTTTGCATGTTTTACTTCCACACTTAGATATCCTTCTCTTAGGATCTGTTTAATAAAGTTTAGCATGTTTTACTTCCACGCTTAGACATCTTGCCTGTAGGATCTAATGGCTATAATCAGACATCGTGCCCACAAAGTTAATATCAGCTTCTAAATTATTTGTCATGCTTATAAGGTTAATATCAATCTTTTACAGAAATCATGCCTATGGGATCTAAAAGAAGTTTAGTTAAAAAATCAGTTTGACTCTTATTGTTTTGAATCAGTTTAAACAACCTACTCCTTTATCAATACGATTTAGAAAGCATGCCTATAAGATCCAAATCTCTCATTTAGAACTGTTTACTGCTTTACTACATTCCTAATCAGCAATAGATATCATGCTCCTAGGACATCACTATTACGTCTAGGCAAGACTTAGGCAATAATAATGATAAAATGGAATTCGCCTTTATCTAATTAGCAACTGCTACAACCAGCAGACATGCCTGATTCGAACTTCTTATCTGAGCTATATAATGAATCTGGTTCTAACTCAAATCCCCTATATTAGGATTTTTAAAATTTAGACTTTAACTATGCTTGAGTCGTGTTATTTATATATACTATTTGCGGAGGAATATATGAGCCTCTAACTGCCTACATGTTTCCCTTTTTTAAATGAAATCCTGCGTGTTTTGTATGTTGCCTTAGCCTTTTTCCTTTAAACCTAAGCGTCAGCCTAAATCCTCATTGTTATATGAATAGTAGTCCTGAATTCCTCTGGGACTGATAGGAATGGGACAGGTAATTGCACGTATAGAGTTCAAGACCAATACGCGCTTTAAATACCTTAACGGGGCGGGAAGGGTATATATGGACATGATGACTGGTATGCTAATACCACGTGTAGCCCCTCTTTTAAGGAGTGATTACCAGATATTGCATTGTTGTGATCCATATTACAAGTAAACCTAGGACCCCCTTTATATTCATTAGCATGCTTAGTTATAACTCTTTCAAAACTTTGCTTTATTTTCTCATTTCCACACACTTTTGTATTTAAAATCCCCTCTTATTTGAGCCTTGTTTGTTTATGTGTTAATTGCACAAATTCACAAAGAACTATCTGGCCGGGAACCACATTAGTGGATCCTAAGGGGTGCCTAACACCTTCCCCTTGGGATAATTTCAAGCCCTTACCCTATCTCTAGTTATCAAATGTAGTTGTAGTTTAACCCTATAGTTTCCCTAACATACCTTAAAATCGTTAGGCGGAGACTCTTCAAAATTGTAAAACCCCTTTCCCAAAAGGAAAGAGTTATCCCAACCGAATGTCATAAATCCGATTTCGTGAGAAAAAAGAGGCGCGACAGTTTGTAGTAGACATACTTCAGTTCTATTTGATCTAGGATCTATGCACTCTTATGTTTCATCTTATTTTGCACCGTATCTGGTCATGCCTAGTGATTCCTTGAGTGCTCTTGTATATGTGTCTACACTGGTGGGAGATTCTATTGTGGTAGATCGCGTCCATCGTTCGTGTATAGTTGTGATCAAGGTTCTTGAGACTCGTGTAGATTTGTTACTTTTGGACATGGTTGATTTTGATGTCATATTGGGGATGGACTGGTTATCACCTTACCACGCCATCTTGGACTGTCATGCAAAAACTATGACCTTAGATTTGTCGGGGTTGCCTCTTTCAGAGTGGAGAGGGACTTCTGTTCATTCTACTCGTAGTGTTATCTCATATATGAAGGCTCGGCGTATGGTCGAGAAGGGGCGTTTGGCCTATTTGGCATATGTTCGTGATTCTAGTGTTGAGGTTCCTTCTATTGATTCTGTGCCTGTAGTTCGTGAGTTTCCTGAGGTATTTCCTTTAGACCTGCAGGGTATGCCACCCGACAGGGATATTGACAATTGATTTGGCTCCGGGTACCCAACCCATTTCTATTCCGCCATATTGTATAGCCCCGCCTCAATTGAAAGAGTTGAAGGAGTAGTTGCAAGACTTGCTTGAAAAAGGCTTTATTAGACCTAGTGTCTCACCTTGGGGTGTGCCGGTGTTGATTGTAAAGAAGAAGTACAGATCGATAAGAATGTGTATAGATTACCAGTAGTTGAACAAAGTTACAATCAAGATCAAGTATCCATTGACGAGGATTGATGATTTGTTTGACCAGATTCAGGGTGCCAAGGTATTTTCAAAGATTGACTTGAGATCTGGCTACCATCAGTTGAGGTTTAGGTATCCTATGTCACTAAGACAACTTTCCGCACTCGGTACGACATTATGAGTTATTGGTGATGTCATTTGGGTTGACAAATGCGCAACAACTTTCATGGATTTGATAAACCTAGTATATTCAGGCCTTACTTGGATTCGTTCGTGATCGTCTTCATTGATGATATTTTATCTATTCCCGTAGTCGAGAGGAGTACGAGCAGCATCTAAGAATGGTTTTTCAGACTTTGAGAGATAGCCAATTGTATGCTATGTTTTCGAAGAGTGAGTTTTGGTTGGGTCAGTTGCTTTCTTGGGTGATGTTGTTTCAACAGAGGGTATTCAGGTAGATCCAAAGAAGATAGAGCAGTCAAGAACTGGCCTAGACCAATATCAGCTACAGAGATCTGGAGTTTCTTAGGTTTGGCAAGCTATTATCATCGGTTTGTGGAGGGGTTTTTATCTATTGCAGCCCCGATGACCAGGTTGACCCAGAAGGGTGCCCAGTTCAGGTGATCGGACGAGTGTGAGGTGAGCTTTCAGAAGCTCGAGACAGCTTTGACTACGGTGCCAGTGTTGGTTTTGCCCATAGGTTTAGGGCCATATACAATTTATTGTGATGCATCTCGTATTGGACTGTGTGGGGGTGTTGATGCAGGATGACAAGGTCATTGCTTATGCTTCACCGTCAGTTGAAGATTTATGAAAAGAACTATCCAGTTCATGATTTGGAGTTAGCAGCCATTGTTCACGCATTGAAGATTTAGAGGCATTATCTGTATGGCATGGCATGCAAGGTGTTCACGGATCACAAGAGTCTACAGTAACTGTTCAAGAAGAATGAGCTATATTTGAGGCAGAGAAGGTGGTTAGAGTTATTGAAAGACTATGATAGCACCATCTTATATCATCCGAGAAAGGCCAATGTGGTGGCCGATGCTTTGAATATGAAGTTAGCCAGTATGGGCATGCTTGCGTATATTCCGGTCGGTGAGAGACCGCTTGCTTTGAATGTTCAAGCTTTGGCCAATCAGTTTATGAGGTTGGATATTTCCTAGCCCAGTCATGTGTTAGCTTGCACAGTCACTCGTTCTTATTTATTGGAGTGTATCCGAGATCGGGAGTATGATGATCCTTATTTGTGCGTCCTTAGAGACACGGTGCAGCACAGAGGTGCCAAGTAGGTTACATTAGGAGATGATGGAGTTTTGAGGCTGCAGGGTCGAGTTTGTGTGCCTAATGTGGATGGACTTCGGGAGTTGATTTTAGAGGAGGCCCATAGTTTCCGGTACTCTATTCATCCGGGCGCTGCCAAGATGTATTAGGTTTTGCGACAGTATTATTGGTGGAGGAGAATGAAGAAGGACATTGTTGCATGTGTGGCTCAGTGTTTGAATTCTTAGCAGGTTAAGTACGAGCATCAGAGACTTGGTGGTATATTCCAGAAGATTGACATTCCTGAGTGGAAGTGGGAGAGTATCACTATGGACTTCATTATTGGACTCCCGCAGACTAAGACGAAGTTCGATACAGTGTGGGGTATTGTTGATAGGATGACCAAGTCAGCAGATTTCATTCCTGTGGCAGTCTCTTATTCTTCTGAGAGGTTAGCTGAGATCTATATCCGGGAGATTGTTTGTCTTCATGGTGTGCCCGTGTCTATCATTTCGGACTGAGGTGCACAGTTTACCTCACATTTATGGAGAGTAGTTTAGTGTGAGTTAGGCACACATGTTAAATTGAGCACAACGTTTCATCCTCAGACGGACGGGCAGTCCGAGCGCACTATTCAGATTTTGGAGGATATGCTCTGGGCTTGTGTTATTGACTTTGGAGGCTCGTGGGATCAGTTTTTGCCTTTAGCAGAGTTTTCCTACAACAACAGCTACCAGTCGAGCATCCAGATGGCTCCTTATAAGGCTCAATATGGTAGGTGGTGTCGGTCGCCGGTTGGATGGTTTGAGTAGGGAGAGGCTCGTTTTTTGGGTGCGGATCTGGTGCAGGATGTCTTGGACAAGGTCATGATCATTCATGATAGGCTTCGTACAGCTCAATCCAGGCAAAAGAGTTATGCCGACCGTAAGGTTCATGATTTGGCAATCATGGTCGGTGAGCGGTATTGCTTTGGGTATGGCCTATAAAGGGCATGATGAGATTTGGGAACAGAGGAAAGCTTAGACCTAGGTTCATTGGCCCGTTTGAGATTCTTGATCGAGTGGGAGAGGTGGCTTACAGACTTGAATTGCCGCTGAGTTTATCAACCGTGCATCCAGTATTTTATGTGTCCATGCTCTGGAAGTATCACGACAATCTATTCCACGTGTTATACTTCAGCACTGTCCAGTTGGACAAGGATCTGTCCTATGAGAAGGAGCTGGTAGCTATTCTAGACCGGCAAGTTTGTCATTTGGGATCGAAGAGTTTCCCTTCTATTTGTGTTCAGTGGAGAGGCCAGCCTACTGAGACATCGACCTGGGAGTCCAAATTCGATATACAGAGCCGTTATCCCCATCTTTTCTCGACTCAGGTACTTCCTTCTTATGTTCGTTCGAGGACGAACGATGGTTTTAGAGGTGGAAAATGGGATGACCCGAAAGGTCAACACTTGTTTTAGAAATAAATTTGGTGTCCCAAGGCCTTAAAACCTCTTTTTTATCTCACCTCTATTTGTGTGCACAGTCCGGATGCATATCTGGAAATCCATTGTGTGAAAATTTGCGAAAAATGATAAATTTTGCTTTTAAAATGAATTTAAGTTGACTTCGGTCAACATTTTGGGTAAACGGATCTGAACCCGTGATTCGACGATCCGAAAGGTCTGTAGGAAAATATGGGACTTGGGCGTATGCCCGTAATCGATTTCCGAGGTCCCAAGCTCGAGAAATGAATTTTTAAAGAAAATTGTTTTCTTGAATATATACGAGTTTTTAGAAATGAAATGTGTTCAAAATTCAATAGTATCGAGCCCGTATTTTTGTTCTGGAGCCTGGTACAGGTCTTATATGTGATTTAAGTTTAGTCTGTAAAATTTGGTAAGAAACGGAGGTCATATGACGTGATTTGGAACCTTAGTTGTAAACATTTGAAACTTAGAAAGTTCTTGAGATTTTCTTTAATTTTGATGCTAAATTCATAGTTGTTGATATTATTTTGGTGATTTGATTGCACGAGCAAGTCCTTATGATGTTTTTGGGTTAGTGTACATGTTTAGTTTGGAGCCCCGAGGGTTCGAGTGAGTTTTGGATAGGCCACAGAGTGAAATTTGGACTTAAAAAGTTGCAGGTTTTTAGCTGGTATGTTGCAGGTTTGCAGGCTTCGCAAATGCGAAGCCTAGTTCACAAATGCGAGCCCGCAAATGCGAAGAAAGACATGGGATTCCCTGGTCGCAATTGCGACCTGTTCATCACAAATGCGATATCACAAATGTGAAAGGTCCATCGCAAATGCGAAATGGACCAGATTTCCTTCAGTATCGCAAATGCGACAAAATCTTTGCATTTGCGAAGTTAGCAGGTTTTGAAGGGTTCGCAATTGTGAACCCTGGTCGCAATTGCAACATCTGAACCTGCAAAATCATAACTTAGGCGCATTTCAACCATTTTTCAAACCCTCTCAAAACCTAAACACTCTTGGGCGATTTTTCAAAGACAAGTACTCTTCCAAATAGATTGTATGTCAATTCAAACTTGTTTTTATTAATCTTTAAAATATTTTCTCATGATTTCAACTCAAAATCAAAGGTTTTCATGGGGAAAATTAGGTGTTTTGGGTAGAACTTAGGTTTTTCAAATTTTGGGGTTCGAACCTCCAGTTTTGACCATATGGGCCCGGGGTCATTTTTTGACTGTTTGGGGAAAACTTTAGAAAACTTATTTCCATGCATTAGAATTAATTTATTTAGCATTTATTGATATAGTTAAGTAATGTGGCTAGATACGAGCGGATTGGTGGTAGAATCAAGAGGTAAAGCGATAATTGAGGCTTGAGTTGTGTTCGTGTCTAACCTTATATTGAGGGATTAGGAGTCGTGTCCTATTTGTTACGTGTTAATTGTTGAGTACGACGTATAGGCATGGTGACGAGTATCTGTAAGTTGGCGTCTAGCATGCCCGTGAGTCTTGTGTTATGATTAATATGATTTCGTTTGTATTGCTCATGCTTAATGTGATGATTGCTAGTGTTGAGCAAGGTTTGTGGAAGGAATATTGGTATTTGAACATTGAAGAGTATTAGCTCAAGTTGAAAGTGATTTGTGAAAGTATAATTGGCAATTGAACCTTATAGAGCATTAGCTCAAATTGTTAATCGAGTTGTGAAGTAAATGTGAAAAAGAAAATAGGATTATGATATTATCTCCCTTGCCGCGATATTCTTGTTATTGTTACCTCCCTTGCCGGGATGTTATTGTTTTGATATTGTTTCTCTTGCCGGGATATGATTGTTGTACTATTGTTCCCTAGCCGAGATTTAATTATAAATTTGATGATTTCCTTGCCCTTATTGCTTTGTGATTGTTGTTTGGGGTGAGGAAGAGTGTTAAAGCACGAAGGGTGATGTTATGCATTATTTTGGTGAGAGAGTGTTAAAGCACGGAGGGTGATGTTGTGTATGATTTTGTGAGGAAGAGTGTAAAAGCACGAAGGATGACGCAGTGCCGTACGATGTACAATTCCGTGCCGATTATATTGATTCTTATGGTTGGGACGAGAGTAGAAGAAAAAAGGGTGATGCCATATAGATTATATTGATTCCTATGGTGAGGACGAGAGTAAAAGCACGAAGGGTGATGTCGTGAACTTGTTTGATTCCTAGTTCTTGTTGATAATTGAGTTATGGTGTTCCTTATATTTACCTACTGATATTCTATTATCATTCGATGTTTCCCCGCAGCATGTCCCCCCTCATCCTTAACTGTACATCCCTAATTTTATCTTCCGATGTATGTGATTTAACTACACAGGTGTATTTAGTAGTCTGGTCCTAGCCTCATCACTAATTCGCCGAGTTTAGGCTAGGCACTTACCAGCTCATGGGGTGGGTTGTGCTGATACTAAACTTTTCACTATGTGTAGATCTCGATATTGGAGCATACTGACCGTAGCTTTGGGTTGCTACCTTCTGTAATGACCCGACCAGTCATTTTGAGCCCTAGCACGTCATTCAGCAATCTAAGGCCATGAGCAGCTTCATTTCAGGTATTGTGACTTGTTCGCATGGTCGGAATTTAAATTCAGGAAGATCAGAGTTAAATTTAAATGAAAATTCTCATTTGAGAAGCTTAAAGTTGAAAGAATGAACTAGGATTGGATTTTTGAGTAAACGACCTCAGAAATGGGATCTGAAGGTTCCAGCAGGTTCGTATGATGATATCGGACTTGGGCGTATGCCCGGTTCGGGTTTTGGATAAACCGGGAGCATTTTTTGCGCCTATTGTGGAAGTTAGCATTTTGGAAGAAATTTCTTAAGTTTGGCTTGGAGTGCATTTCAGCGTTATCGATGTCCGTTTGGGATTCTGAGACTGGGAGTAGCTCCGTATGGTGATTATGGGAAATTTGAAAGCTTTTGGGAAGTTTGACCGGAAGTGGACTTTTTGATATCGGGGTCGAAATCCGATTTCGGAAGTTGGAGTAGGTCCGTAATGTCAAATATGACTTGTGTGCAAAATTTGCGGTCAATCGGACGTGATTTGACAGGCTTAAGCATCAGAAATGGAAGTTGGAAAGTTCAAAGTTCATAAAGCTTGAATCGGGGTGTAATTCATGGTTATAGCATTGTTTGATGTGATTTGAGGCTTCGAGCAAGTCCGTAATGTGTTATGGGATTGGTTGGTATGATTGGTTGGGGTCCCGGGGGACTCGAGTGGATTCTGGGTGGTTAACGAATCGAAAATGGATTTTTGGGAAGGCTGGTGTTACTGGTTTCTGGTATTTCCGCTTCTGCGGAAATGGGACCGCAGAAGCGGCCCCGCAGAAGCGGTTGGGAGTGAGGTGACCAAGGACCGCAGAAGCGGTCTGGAAACCGCAGAAGCGGTCAGGAAACCGCATAAGCGGAAATAAGACCGCGGAAGCGGTCTAGCCAAATTTGGCCAGAACCGCAGAAGCGGAAATGTCTGGAGGCAGAGGGGCTGTTTTAAGCCGGATTTTAAACATTTCTTCTTCATTTCTTCATGGCCTGGGCGATTTTTGGGGAGCTTCAAGAGAGGATTTTTGTCGTCAATGTTAAGGTAAGTTATTCCTACCTATTTTGAGTTAAATACATTAATTATGTATGGATTTTAATATAAAAAAGGGTAGAAAATTGAGGTTTTAGTGGAAAACCTAGAAAATTATATTCTTGGAATTTAGCCACGATTTTGGGTATTGAATTTAGAGAAAATTATATATTTGAGTTCCTAAGGTCATAGGTAACCTTTACCTTCGAGAAATTTTGGATTCCGGGCACGTGGGCTCGAGGGCATTTTTGTCAATATTTCGTTCGGGGTAAGGAGTTGTTATAAATTTGGGTTTTAAATTTTAATTGAGTATATATTAATGGATTTGTATAACCATTGGCTAGTTTTGGAGCTTTGTGCGTTGGTTCGAGCCTTCGGAAGAATGTAGAATGCCGATTATGGATCTTCAAAGCGAGGTGAGTCTCCTTTCTAATCTTGTGAGGTGGAAGTTACCCCATAGGTGAATTAAACTGGCTATGTGCTCCTGTTTGTGGGGGCTATGTACGCACGAGGTGACGAGAGTCCGTGCGTAGCTACTATTATGCTGTTGTCCGGGTAGTTAGGACCCATCAACATGCTATACTTGCAATATCCGTAATCCTATTGACATTTGATTTTCGTAAATCATATTGAATTAATAAATGGATTTCTAAAAAGGACTTAAGCTTCGTTTTCTAAAATTATTAAAGAGAATTGTTTTTTCTTGGATAATTGCTCCATGTTGACTTGATGACTGACTGTCTGTCTGTGTGTGTTTATTTTGGAACGGGCCGAACGCCTAGGCAGATTAATAGATGCATCTATAGGCGCGTCGTCGACCCCTCGGTAAGTGCACATTTATTTCTGTTGGATCGGGTCGTCGCCTCGGTATGATTTACGCATGCTTGTGTTGCTGCCTGGACTTATTTAAGTTGTTACATGCCTCACTCTGGCTCGAGATCATTTTGTTAATAATGAAAATAAATCTTGAAAAATTTCCTATGAAAGAATTATGTGTTTACTTGTTTCCTCTATCTGGATTAAAATCATGTTTATAAAATAAATCCACTGTTTAATATGTATGTTAAGGATAAATAATCATTGGACTATTAGAGAGTGTCAAGCTGACCATCTCGTCTCTACCCCTTTGGGATTAGGTGGGACACTCACTGAGTACACGTTGATTACGTACTCATACTACACTTCTGTGCATTTTTGTTGCACATGTACGTATACCTCTAGTAGCCTACTGGGCGTAGCAGCACGGATGACTCTGGGACTAGGTGAGCTGCATCATTCGAGGCGACCGTAGCTAGGGTGGTCCCTTCCAGTGTACTGTATTTACTTTTCGTCCATTGTATTCCGGAAGGATGTTGTATTTTATTTCTCTTATCAGTAGTTGCTAATGTACTTGTGACACCGGGTTCTGGGGATGCATTTGGATTATTTGGAAATCTTAAAAGTTATTTAAATATTTTATTTATTTATTCGGAAGGATACACTGAGTCTTGTTTAAAATGTATAAAAGAAATGTTTTTCGAAAGTGTTAAAATGAGATTTAATTAAGTATTTGAGTTGGCTGGCATGACGGCGGTGTCCGGTGCCACCACGACCCTTAGTGGATTTTGGGTCATGACAACATGGTATCAGAGCACTAGGATACCGTCGGTCTCACGAGTCATGAGCAAGTCTTGTAGAGTCTCGCGGATTGGTACGGTGACGTATGTATTTATCCTCGGGAGGTTACAGGGCTGTTAGGAGTATTTCCCTTCTTGATTTCCTTTTCGTGCGGTTTGATTCCTTTGAGGCTTATGCCTTTGATTTCTTCCTACTCAATTTTACGCGAGCGCTTGTTAGAAATCGAGAACTTGAAGAATTTAAATGGCACTAAAAATGTGGTGCGGGATAATTTTTCCCGATATTGTTGATTAGACTATGATAGTCGCATTATGGAGGGATATTCTATAGTTTCAGCTCAGTAACAGAACTTCTAAGAGCCTTGAGGCTAGGCACAGGTGCCATAATGCTTATGAGCGATTATTTTACAGTATTGTTGTGATGGTAGGATGTTGCCCACGTGTCGGGGTAGTGAATGAATTGAAGGGAGGTTTACTCAACGTGTAATCAAGGGATTCAGTATTTTATTCCCGGCAGGGGAAAGGCAGTCAGACTGAGAATGTTCGAATGTGGGCTAGTGGAAGAAATGAGGCGTGGTAATTACAAACGTGGTGGAGTTATCCTCTACATTGGGGTGCTGTTGTCCTAATTGGACGTACTAAGTTTGTCGATGTTATAATCTGCTACAATTCGCCTTTATGGAAGGATATTGTGAAGTAGTATTAGAGTTACAACTGTCAGATATCGCATGATGTGGTGGTTTAAGATCGAATCAGAATTTCTAATGTTGACGGCTCGATAAAGATGACCTTTGGAAATGTTTAAAGTTAGCATCAATGGTGGATTCAAGTGCCACGAAGATAGATTTTATTTAAGGCAACAATTGAGCAGCAAAGTATGAGGAAGGACATGTGGGAAGTGTCAGGTGGTGTTTAAAACTTCTAGAAGGCCAAGTATGAGGAGCAAGGTTGTCACGCCCCAAAATCCGAGGAGCGCGACCGGCGCTCAACCGAGTAAACCCGACCGAGCAAGCCTGTTAGGTTTCATTCTATCCAAACTAACTCATGAACAAATAGCAGATGGACTCCATTAATCAAATTCTATCAATATATAATTAACGGTTTCCATTTCATTTTCATTAGCAACTTCATTCGCTACTTTAAAGGTATTACAAGTTATATACATCATTGCCAAACATCAATATTTCTATTTTAATTTCCAATACCCGACACTACCCACAACCTGTCTACAGAGCCTCTAAATATAACTGAATAATAATAGAGAAATACCGGCAATAAAGCTCCGGCTATACCTTACACAAATACAAAAAAAAATAAGACTCTGGGAAGAACAGCGGCACAATCCACGCAGGGCCCCGAGGGGAAAGGGGCTCACCAATATAGCTGACGGAAAGTGGAGGAGGCGCTACTGCCGGTGGACTGGAGTGCCTGCTATAGAACANCAAGTAAATAACATGGGTATATCAAAGATGCAATTCATATAACCTTTCATACAATTTCCAAAAACTTAGATTAGAGCATTTCCGTCACATGTCCACCACTGTTCTCAATACCACCGCTATCTAGAGTGGAGTCCGGTCACGACCTGACCGGCTAAGTCACCTCATTGGTAGCATTACTCTCAATCAATATTTCATTTCCCCTTATTCAGAATTCAATACCGGCACATTACCACCATGTGTGCAACATGGTGTCCGATCACGACCCGATCAGCTAAATCGCCTTGCTTAGGCATTACTCAATTCTCATTAGTCAACTTATCTGAATCTTTATTTCACACATATCATATCACTTCCTTGGCACCCAAGGCCACCATTATCACATCGTTTCTCTTTTCACTATTCATTTAACAAGTTGTGATCATAGACATATATACCACAAAATAATTCAAGTTGTAATCACAGGTAAGTGAGCACATAGCTAGCATGAATAATTCTTTGTTTCGATGTTGGCCTATAGCCCAAGTATTTCAACACATAATGGTACTTTTTCATCCTTTTCTAATTATCAATAAGGGTACATTATTCACATCGAGGCACATCCTTCACGAATATGTATAGATAATTGCAAATCAATTAATGCATAATAACAACAAATATGCTAACCAATTCAACTCTTACCAGACTTTCATAAATGACAACGGAGTTCAATTTCTAATAAAAAGGGGGTTTTAGCCATACATACCTCAATAAAGCTTTCCTTACTCTATTACAAATTTCCGGAACTCTTAGCACTTCGATCTATTGAGTAAGAATTACAAATTAAATCGAGAATTAGAGATAAGATTGAGACTCTAGCTTGGTTCAAGCATATTGACAAACCCTAGAGGTGCAATGTGATCTTAGGCCCCTTTTTTAGAGCAATTTATATCATTTTGTACCCTTCTTTAATTCACCATCTCCCACTACTCTAAGGTTTGATATTCATGTAAGGAATCCATTGTTATAAGCTTGAATCACCTCACTAGTGACCCCTTATATCTGAGAAGAAAAAAAAAAGAGTTGGGGTGATGAAGTCTTACCTCTTGAGATGAAGGTCTAGGGGTCTTCACGTGATTTTCTTCAAGGATTTAGCCATATCTTATGGAGTAATTTGATGGGGAGACTTTCCCTCTCTAAAAACCCTCTCTCTCCCTCTAGAAAATGGTCAGAAGAATGCTTAAAATGAGTTATAACACCGAATATATCGATAGGGAGGTCGGTTTAAAAATTAAAAAATTAAAGCCCCGAGTCAAATATGTGATCGCATTTGCAATTGCAGAGTGCGGTCTGCATAATGGACCGCAAAATGCTCCCCAGAAACTGGACACTCTGACTGAGTCTACGGTAGAAATGCGGTCCGCATTCACGTTCTGCGGTTGCAAAGTGCACCGCAGAACTGACCCTCACAAAATTCAAAGAAAATTATGCGATGACTATGCGGTCTGCATTTCGATTATGCGACCACATTTTCGACCACATAGCTGACTTAAATTTCAACCAACATTCTGACTAACTCCACGGCAGATATGCGGTCCGCATACCTGATTTGCGGCCGCATTCTGGACCGTATTTTTTTTTGCATTTTTTTGGAAACTTAATCTTGACTTTTTGATGCATTATTCAATCCAAAAAGGTCCGCGCTGCGGTGAGCTTTATATTTATGAATTGCTAACACATGCTCCTAACTTGGCACTACGGGATCCGGGTTTTCGAGTAGGGATTTCACGGGGACTTACAAAGGTCGAGTGGTTAATTAAAGAGATGAGTTCCGCCAAAGTGGGAGAGTGGCAAGGTTTGCAAATGGGCTTGGTAGCAGGATGACTACTCGCCTTAAAGAGAGTTTGGATCGAATTGGGGATTTTAATGATTGGTGATTGAAGCCTGCGGGTATGATGTGAAGTATGGGCTATTATGCGGCAGAAGATTGATATGGCGGAAAGGAGCTGCTTGAAATGGAGGAGGGTGCAGCATAACCCTGAATTTGGAAGGATGTTGCCGCACATTTAATTGATGTCCACGAGGGGCGAATGGACTTGTGCAACTGGAAGGTGAGCTCGGACTCAAGATGGGCTATTAGTGTCATGGTGAATGTACCCCGTGCAGCGGCGTGGGAAGATGTCGGGAGGTTATTCCCCTAGGTGGGTTATTCCCCGTGAGCAGATTAGCAGTCACGTGGTTGGCGAAGCTTCTACAAGGAATTATATTGGTTGTTCAACAAAGATATCGATTGTGCGAATGTGGATGATGACTCAGAATATGAAAGATGGGGATTTATAGGAAGATCCCGAGAGATTTTGATAATTGGTGGCGCGGGGTTAAGTCAATGAGAGGTAAAAAGGTCGGGCGAACTCGGCAAACTCAAGAATTGGGAAATGATGGCTTCAAGCTAAGTGGGAGAGTCCCACCGATTATGATTGGGCTGTATGATTAACTACTTACGTGATTTCTGGTTATTAGCATATTGATGGAATATTTCAGCTATGAGAAAGACCATAAGTGGTAATTCGAGCAAATGAATTGTTGGAGGCATGCGATGGTTGGCCGTATTAGCTCATGTCCAGACTTGGAAAAAGGTTCAGGATTTATGCCTTGTATGGATGCAGGTTTCAGAGAAAGCAATTTCGTCGGGTGCTTCGCCGATAGAGTATTCGTATGTTATAAGATTTATGGAGTGAATTATATTCGGGACCAAGTCAGAGCGGGTGGCTCTCAGTAACAGTTCTAGTGAATTCAAGAGGTAAAGTATGGTGCCTAATGATGTCGAGCTTGTAGGTACAATTAAGAATCAAGCTTTGTAAAAGTTTATGAGAAGAGGCACAAAATGTTATGGGATGTTTGGCTTGTGGTGTAGCATTCAGGTGTTATGAAATGGTTCGTGGGAATTGAGGCAGCCTGGTCTCGTGATTCAAGGACCCTCGGGGTGAGTGTAGATGGAGTATGTTATGTGTTGAATGGAGTTAGTCTTATTTTTAAGGCAAGAAAGGAGGAATTGGAAGAAGGTAAATTGATTAGCCATAGTTGAATTGGCATATTGAGGCCAGTGATCAGTTTGGTCCGGGAGATCAAGTTATGTGTATGATTTGTGGAGGTACGTGTGAGTCCTGTTGGCCGCCGTGATTGATGATTTATCAGGGGCATTCTTCTGTTATGGCTTGTTAAGTGGAAGCGGATTTTGGAAGGGCTATGGTGGCTTGGACCACTATTTGTAGATTTGCATATTCTACGGTTATGGAAAATTACCTGTGTATTGCTATGATTCTCCTGAAGCGAGTTAAGTGCAAGGTTCTTATATGATGAAATATGAAAATATTAATGATTTTGGAGTTTTGATGAAAAATCGTGTTCTATCGTATGTTGTCACGTTGGGTGCAGTGACTAGCATGGAAATACGAAGTGAGGATCAAGGTTGTAGTTCAGTGTTGACAAGGATGTTAGGGGCTCGGATGAGCAAGGAAAGGGTTGAATGATCAAGTAAATTGGTATTGTCATTAGCGTCCCCTGGGAGCGATGTGTTGTGAAAAAGGCTTTGCATCCTGGTTAAGGATTCTTGATCGCTTTTCAATGTTAGTGTGTCCGGTGATTTAGATGTGCGGACCCGTTATTTATTTCGGAAGATTGTGGGAGCGTGTCCCACGAGAAGATTGTATAAGTGTGGCATGTAGTCACTTGATTGGCTAAAGATTTAAACCAAGTATGAGGATTGTAGTAATATCATTGACTTGAGAACTTGTGCCTGGAGGGCACTTTGCTTATTGGGTTATGAACTGAGGAGGTTGCTCTGGTCATGATGGTTGTTTTTATGTGTTATGAGGAAATGGGGTTACTATGGACCTTTGAAAGGTCATTGGCCAAGTTGGTGCAATCAGAAATCGGCTTGAGATCGGTGGATTGATTTATTTGTGAACAGGGCTTTATATCAGGCCAGTTGTGTTCATTTCAGCGAGTGTTCCCTATGGAGGAACAGTCGAGGTGTTGTTTTGTCATCAGCTATTCATGGTAATGATGTATTACGCCGTATGAGTTGTGAGACGGCTTAGTAAATTCTTATGTGTTGAGGTTCCGCGTTGCGATGATGTTATGTGAGCAGGATGGCTCTTGAGATTTATATCGTGTATCGCACCTCAGTTGTGCTTGAGTTTGTAGCCTATAGTGCTGTGTGTTTTCTCGGGGATGGTATTATTCACTTAGCGTGCTTACGATCGAAATTTGATATTTTTATCATAATGAGCATATTTAGCCCGAAGTCCAATCTCCTTATGTGAGATCTATGTGCGGATCAGGTGGCACGCCGCCATGGGGATGTTATTTGGATCGGCTTGCGCGCCCCAACAGTGTGATGTCGAGTCTGGTTTTTCTATATGTTGTTTTTGTGTGTTTTGCTTCCTATCTTCTAAGAAAAGTTCGTATTAGTGCGGGGTTAGGTAATTTCATTCAGAGTTTGATTTCCTGTTTGTGTTGTGTTCGGATTGGCGGCCTATTGGCACATTGTGGCGTCATATGAGACTTTTGATCACATTCGGAGTAGCTTATTACCTGAGAAGTTCGTACTGGGTGAGACGATATTATGGGATTTGAGATTAGTGCAATCTGATTATATGAAGTATATTAAGGAGCGAAGATCATTATTTGGTTCAGAATATGGTAATGTTTCTTGTCAGGAGTACAGACTCGATGATTGGTTGACTCGGTATTTGATTATGAATTTCGGCATCTCATCCGTCGTGGCGGTATTGTAATAGTTAGAGTAACACCTATGTAGGTCATGAGGTGCAATGGGAGCATCGGATTCGTGGAATTCCAATTAATTCAAACAGAAATGTTATTGTGGTCCTATGAGTAAAGCGATGCAAAGTGTGAATTCAGCAGAGTTATGCAGTCATGTTTGAGTACAGCGTATAGTGTTTGATACGGTGATCGTATGTTGGAAACAGGCCTGGTATAGAATTTCGGATGATGGAATTGGGCTCTAAGGCTTAATTGCTTGAGTAAAAGAGAATATCTTCGGAATTTATCGAGCTAATGTGCTCAACTGAGTTGTGATAGCACGGGAAGGTGCATGAGGTGCTAAACAATGACTTCAGACTACTCCAGTGTAGTTCTCAGCACGTTCAAGGACGAACGTATGTTTAAGTGGGAGAGAATGTAACGACCCGACCGGTCGTTTTGAGCCCTAGCGTGTCGTTCAGCAGTCTGAGGCCATGAGCAGTTTCATTTCAGGTATTGTGACCTGTTCGCATGGTCGTAATTTAAATTCAGGAAGATCGGAGTTAAATTTAAATGAAAATTCTCATTTGAGAAGCTTAAAGTTGAAAGAATGAACTAGGATTGGATTTTTGAGTAAACGACCTCGGAATCTGGATCTGAAGGTTCCAGCAGGTTCGTATGATGATATCGGACTTGGGTGTATGCTCGGTTCGGGTTTCGGATAACCCGGGAGCATTTTGGCGCCTATTGTGGAAGTTAGCATTTTGGAAGAAATTTCTTAAGTTTGGCTTGGAGTGCATTTTAGCGTTATTGATGTCCGTTTGGGATTCCGAGACTGGGAGTAGCTCCGTATGGTGATTCTAGAGTTCGGAGCGTGATCGGAAGTGAATTCGGAGGACCGAAGGTCATGTTGAAGCCATTTGGCTAAAGATAGAAATTTGAAGGTTTTTGGGAAGTTTGACCGGAAGTGAACTTTTTGATATCAGGGTCGGAATCCGATTTCGGAAGTTGGAGTAGGTCCGTAATGTCAAATATGACTTGTGTGCAAAATTTGAGGTCAATCGGACGTGATTTGATAGGCTTAAGCATCGGAAATAGAAGTTGAAAAGTTTAAAGTTTATAAATCTTGAATCGGGGTGTAATTCATGGTTTTAGCATTGTTTGATGTGATTTGAGGCTTAGAGCAAGTCTGTAATGTGTTATGGGATTGGTTGGTATGATTGGTTGAGGTCCCGGGGGCCTCGGGTGGATTCCGGGTAGTTAGCGGATCGAAAATGGATTTTTGGGAAGGCTGCTGTTGCTGGTTGTTGGTATTTCCGCTTCTGCGGAAATGGGACAGCAGAAGCGGCCCCACAGAAGTGAGGAAATAACCGCAGAAGCGGTTGGGAGTGAGGTGAGCAGGGACCGTAGAAGCGGTCAGGAAACCGCAGAAGCGGTTCCGCTTAAGCGGAAATAAGACCGCAGAAGCGGTCCAGCCAAATTTGGCCAGAATCGCAGAAGCGAAAATGTCTAGAGGCAGAGGGGCTGTTTTAAATCGGATTTTGGTCATTTCTTCTTCATTTCTTCATGGCCTGGGCAATTTTTGGGGAGCTTCAAGAGAGGATTTTTGTCGTCAGTGATAAGGTAAGTTCTTCCTACCTATTTTGAGTTAAATACATTAATTATGTATGGATTTTAGTATGAAAATAGGTAGAAAATTGAGGTTTTGGTGGAGAACCTAGAAAATTATATTCTTGGAATTTAACCACGATTTTGGGTATGGAATTTAGAGAAAATTATATATTTGAGTTCCTAAGGTCATGGGTAACCTTTACCTTCGAGAAATTTTGGATTCCGGGCACGTGGGCCCAAGGGCATTTTTTTTAACTTTTCGTTCGGGGTTAGAAATTGTTATAAATTTGGGTTGTAAAGTTTAATTGAGTATATATTAATGGATTTGTATAACCATTGGCTAGTTTTGGAGCTTTGTGCGTTAGTTCGAGCCTTCGTAAGAATGTAGAATGCCGATTATGGATCTTCGGAGCGAGGTGAGTCTCCTTTCTAATCTTGTGAGGGGGAAGTTACCCCATAGGTGAATTAAATTGGCTATGTGCTCCTGTTTGTGGGAGCTACGTACGCACAAGGTGACGAAAGTCCGTGCATAGCTACTGTTATGCTGTTGTCCGGGTAGTTAGGACCCATCATCATGCTATACTTGGAATATCTGTAATCCTATTGACATTTGATTTTCGTAAATCACATTGAATTAATAAATAAATTACTAAAAAGGACTTAAGCTTTGTTTTCTCAAATTATTAAAGAGAATTGATTTTTCTTGGATAATTGCTCCATGTTGACTTCTTGACTGACTATCTGTCTGTGTGTATTTATTTTGGAACGGGCTGAACGTCTCAGCAGATTAATAGATGCATCTATAGGCGCGCCATCGACCCTCGGCAAGTGCACATTTATTTTTATTGGATTGGGTCATCGCCTCGGTATGATTTGTGCATGCTTGTATTGCTGTCTGGACTTATTTAAGTTGTTACATGCCCCACTCTGGCTCGAGATCATTTTGTTAATAATGAAAAGAAATCTTGAAAGATTTCCTATGAAAGAATTATGTGTTTACTTGTTTCCTCTATCTGGATTAAAATCATGTTTATAAAATAAATCCACTGTTTAATATGTATATTAAGGATAGATAATCATTGGACTATTAGAGAGTGTCAAGTTGACCATCTCGTCTTTATCCCTTCGGAATTAGGCGGAACACTCACTGAGTAGACGTTGATTACGTACCCATACTACACTTCTGTGCATTTTTGTTGCACAGGTACGTATACCTCTAGCAGCCTACTGGGCGTAGCAGCACGGATGACTCTGGAACTAGGTGAGCTGCATCATTCGAGACGACCGCAGCTAGGGTGGTCCCTTCCTATTTACTTTCCGTCCACTGTATTCCGGACGGATGTTGTATTATATTTCTCTTATCAGTAGTTGCTCATGTACTTGTGACACCGGGTTCTGGGGATGTATTTTGATTATTTGGAAATGTTAAAAGTTGTTTAAATATTTTATTTATTTATTCGGAAGGATACACTGATTCTTGTTTAAAACGTATAAAAGAAATATTTTTCGAAAGTGTTAAAATGATATTTAATTAAGTATTTGAGTTGGCTGGCCTGACGGCGGTGTCCGGCGCCATCACGACCCTTAGTGGATTTTGGGTCGTGACACCTTCAGTCCATTCGGAGATTTCGAGGTAGTCCTTAGGTGTCCGCATGCCTTGGCATCTTCTCCTATCCCTTTTATTGCGTTTCTTTTATGTATTTCAGAGACAGTGTTGTAATAAATATTTCATACCTTTATTTGTAGTATTCCTAGACCAGTCTTGGATTGTTTATGTGGATTGGCGTTGGCATCTTTATTAAAATATTTTATTTCAGTCTTCCGCTTATTAAATTCTACTATATTATTTAATGTTGGCTATTAATTATTAAAGGATCAAATGGGAAAAAGGTAAATTATTCAAACAGTTGGCTTACCTGGCTTCCACTAGTAGGCGCCATCACGACTCCCAAGGGTGAAAAATTCGGGTCGTGACAATAAGCTGGTCAAACTAGCTTATAAGCACTTTTCGATTTATCTACACGTTTGGTAAAGTTAAAAGTGCTTGTAAGACAAATGCTTATACGTCAAAATAAGCCACAAAACCATAAGCTGGTCACCCCCAGCTTATGAATTTTTAACTTATAACATTTTAAGTTTGATCAAAATTTTTACTATTTTATCCTTAAAATATTTCTTTTTAAAATAAAATTCCTACATCGATACTCACAGTTCCAAGTATTTTTTTCAACCTAAACATGTCTCTTTAAGACTGCAATTCTCATTGACTATTTAAGATAAGCAAATTCTCTATTTCTTTGCATACTTATATCTATGTGATTGTATATTAATCTTTAAACTGTATGTAACAATTGAGGTCATATCAAATTTTTGATGTATTATTTTCTTAGTATCGTGCTGATGACGACGGTGTTTGTTTGTCTTAAATAGTTTTCTGTATTTTTATTTTAATTGAGAAACTTTTGCTAATCTACTAATTATTATAACTTATAATTATATTTGTATCATAAAATAAATTATATTTATCATAAAAATTATCTTATCTAAGCACAATTATTTTTAATATAAAAAAATAAATAGAATATTTTGTATTTGAATCGATCTTGAATCTAAAATTTTAAAGAAATTATGCCCTTATAAGTGTAAACAATGCAAAGGTTATTTAAGCCATTTTAATAGAAAAAGAGCTTATCAGTACTTTTTATCAAATACTATAGCAACTTATCATCAATTTCAATACTTATACCCAAACATGCAACTGCTTATTTATTAAATCAGTTTCAGCACTTAAAAGTATTTTTCAACACTTAATACTTATCAGCTACTTCAAATAAGGTAATCCAAACGTCCTCTAAGTCGTACATAGTACAAGTATCTAATTATTATTTTATATGGTCCAACAGGAACTTATATTTTTTCCCCGACAATATTTAAGAACTTAAATAATATCCTGATGCGGACTTAATTATTGGACGCCATAATTAAATCCCGTAATTAGATTTGGAGATCTACTGATGACAATGCTAGCATATTTGTTTAATCCAACTTGATGTTTAATATAGGTTTTATTTTGTCCATATCCCCCACAAAGTTGGATTGCATTTTATCTACTAGTCTACAGACTCTTTTGCCTCATGGTTGAATACTTTAAATTTTACTCTTTTTCTATTTCGTACGTTTGTCATTTTTTTTTTTTTTAATGTCTCAAACTTATGTTAGCGTTCCAAAATTGGTTACCCGTGATCCGAAATTACCATTGAGTATGTGAGTTATTGCCAACACTTTAAACGGATTATTAAGACATTAAAAAAAAGAAGTTATTTAACGTCTTTTGCATAAACCCTTTAAAAGAACACAGAGTTAATATATGTAAGAAATTGTATTAAACAAGTAATAATGAAAGAAAATGATAAAGGATTATTAAAATTTTACTTTGACATAAAATCAAATCATCATTTATGTTTAAATATGTTAATTGATGTTTATTCTTCAATCCCACTGATTTGTGTAGTGTTCAATTTTTTGCGTGCACAAATTATAGAAGGATTTGGGCCTTCTATGAGTTCCTTTGCACTATAGTTGAGGAATAATAAATGCAGCAAGTAAAGAACACAAATATTTTTACGTAGAAAATATTCGGCTCAAAAGGTAAAAAATTCGCGATCTACTTTCCAGTAAATTTTTCCAACACTTTACTAAATCACCTAGCCAAACAACAACGTTTATAAAACTCTTGTAAACCTAAGGATTATCTCTAATCCTTGTAGCAACCATTCGCAGGCAATTGCGACGACTTCAAGTTAACTCTAACTTGAACAATACAACTCAAAGTACCTAGTAGAAATGCTTCTAAAGAAAGCTAAAAGGTACAACTCAAAAGCCTACTGCAATTGAACTAGAATAAAAGACAAACACTTGAGCTGGTTCTTCTATCTGGTTTATGTAGCTTCAGGTTCGCACATTTGAAACACACAGAAATTGCTTACAAAAATGACTTGCTATTTTGCTCTCAATTCTTGCTTAACTTCGGCATTTGTGCGTCACATGTAAAAGAGAACACAACTGATATATATATAGTTAATAGAATAATGATTAATAACTAGAGCTCGAATGCTTTACTCTTCCATGGTGGAAGAGTTCTTGTTATCTTCAACTTCTAACTCCTCCCTTACCCAGGATAGAGTTTTCTTCAATTAAGGAGTCCTGCTCCTTATCAATTATGTAATCTTTTCGTTCGGGGAATATCACATATATCCACTTATGCTTATCCCCTTCACGTGTATGCCTTGTGCTTGAATCTGTCCCTACTTATGTATACTGTGTATAAACCTGGATCATGCATGTATTCCTTTGTCAATCATTAAAACAAAACTTACTCAGGCCAATATTATTAATAAATTTAAATATACCATCAAATATTTTGGGACCCTTAAAATGAAGAAGAACTTGATACCATAAATTGGGTCAAAAGGCATTAATTGGTATTTATACGGAAAGATATCGAAAAACTCATAAACTTCTCCGTTCTTATCAATTGTGTGGAAAAACAAAAGTGAACTATCTCCATTCTCCACGGTTGAGGAGCTCTATATTTTCTCTTTTTAGCAGTTTATCTTTTTAATTTAGAAAAGAGAGTGGGGTTAAAAAAAAAGTTACCAGCACCCAGAGCCGGCTCCATAGCTATGACTTATGAGGGGTAAGGCTTGTGCCCCAGGCCCCAAATTAAGGGGGTCCCACTTTTTCAAAATAATAAGTTCATAAGTATTTAAAAAATAATATTTAATATTATTAATACAAAATAAAGGAAAGTAAATTTTTTAGATTTGTAAATGAGGTAATAATTTGACTTACTTAAAAATGGGTAAATGAATAGTTTCCCAACGATTAAGTTTTCAACTTTTTACACTATTAATAAATCTTCTCTCTTTCTTAATTTTTTTCAAGTCAATTTTTCTTTTTCCTAATCTTTTCATATTTCAGAAAATCCTACATATTTTAGAGGTAATTTTATTCATGGTCATTGAACTTTTATGTTTGTTATCCAAAAGTCATTTTCCTTTTATTTGTTACGTAAAAATCATTCAACTTTGTGTTCATTACACAAAAGTCACTTTTCTTTTATTTGTTACGTAAAAATCATTCAACTTTGTGTTCATTACACAAAAGTCAATTTTCTTTCTTTTTTTACACAAAAATTATTTTACTTTACTCTAATTATCACAAAAGTCACATTGTTACTTGAAAAGTCTATTATGCCCTTGATATTATATAAACCTTCATATTTATGTAATAC